>JAGGCT020001586.1:27500-35883 GCA_017654935.2 Phymorhynchus buccinoides
AGTGTAAGGAAGTATCGTCAGCAAACATTTCAGAATGACATTGTAGACATAAGGGCAGATCGTTTACATACAAAGAAAACAAGAGAGGTCCCAAAACAGATCCCTGAGGAACACCAAAATGTACTGGGAGTAACTTAGATCTTTTTAAACCAATTTGAACAAGCTGTTGCCGATTAGTAAGGAAGGAATGTATAAATGTTAGGGCTTCACTTGATATTTTGTAGTACTTAAGTTTTTTAAGTAGAAGAGAGTGGTTGATAACGTCGAACGCTTTCGCAAAATCGACAAAGAGAATCCCAGTAAATTCGTTATTGTTAATATTTAGAAGACATTTGTCTATGAGTTGTATTAAAGTTGTGTGGCACGAGCGATTTTCTCGAAATCCAGATTGATTTTCATGAAGTAAGTCATAACGATTAAGATGTGAATATAAGTGTGTGTGTGTGTGTGTGTGTGTGTGTGTGTGTGTGTGTGTGTGTGTGTGTGTGTGTGTGTGTGTGTGTGTGTGTGTGCTGATGAGTGAAAGAGAGAGAGAGAGAGAGAGAGCTTCTTCTTTCTCTTCCTCCTCCTCCTCTTCCGAGAGAGAGAGAGAGAGAGAGAGAGAGAGAGAGAGAGAGAGACTTGAAAGCTTTATTACGCAAGGGTTTTAGGCTTAGTCTATTCTTCCAATCAATCAATCAAGAGAGAGAGTGAGAGACAGACAGAGACACAGACTGAGACACGGAGACAGAGACAATCCAGACAGAGACAAGAGACGAACTGAGAGAAAAACACAGAAAAGGAGGGAGAGAGAGGGAGAGACAGAAACAGAAACAGAGACAGACCGATAGGCAGACAGACAGAGACAGAGAAAATCCAGGCAGAGACAATAGACGAACTGAGAGAGACACAGAAAAGGATAGAGAGAAAAAAAGAGACAGAAAGACAGACAGACATAAACACAGAGAGAGTTGAAGGGGAGAGTGGGGGGCTGGGAATAAACATAGAAAAGTGGGAAAATTCGATGGTCAGTTTTCTACGAGGGTTGCTTTTCGCCGTGTGACCCTCTGTAGAAAACGGTACCCGTCGAGGTGTAGAATATTGATCCGGGTTTGTACTCGCTGTAGAATACAGACCCTGGGGTTGCTTTTCACCGGCCATGGCCAGGGCCAGCCGGGCCGCTTGCTATGTCCGTGCATTTAGAAGCATCATTCCGTCTCGACCATGACTACCCAACTGATTTTTTTGTAATGTGTTTGAAACCCAAGTTAAAGAGCTATTTGACCAAAGGTTTTCTTTCTTGAATGATTATTGCATTTCTTCTTATTGTTGTTCTTCATCTGCTTCTTCTTCTTTTACTTCTTCTTTCTCCTCCTCCTCTTCTGCTTCTTCTTTCTCTTCCTCCTCTTCTGCTTCTTCTTTCTCTTCTTCCTCCTCCTCTTCCGCTTCTTCTTCTTTCTCTTCCTCCTCCTCCTCTTCTGCTTCTTCTTTCTCTTCCTCCTCCTCCTCTTCTGCTTCTTCTTTCTCTTCCTCCTCCTCCTCTTCTGCTTCTTCTTTCTCTTCCTCCTCCTCCTCTTCTGCTTCTTCTTTCTCTTCTTTCTCCTCCTCCTCTTCTGCTTCTTCTTTCTCTTCCTCCTCTTCTGCTTCTTCTTTCTCTTCCTCCTCCTCCTCTTCTGCTTCTTCTTTCTCTTCCTCCTCCTCCTCTTCTGCTTCTTCTTTCTCTTCCTCCTCTTCTGCTTCTTCTTTCTCTTCCTCCTCCTCCTCTTCTGCTTCTTCTTGCAGTCATGTCCATGATAATCGTATTGGAGCTATTATGTGTTAAGAGTATGTGGGGTGAGTTTAGTCTTTTGTGGAAGAACATGACTCAAACTAGGGAACATAATTATGCAGTAGCTCTACAGTAGTGCTGCAGCCAACGGGATTGGTTGGCCTTTGGGGACTTTCCTCGATGCCAGCTGTCCTCCATTTGTTTTGGCTGAGAGCTTGGGGATGTATCTTAAGGAAGGCATCACCACTATAAACAGCCCACCGGAATCGCATCTGCCTGACTTTTAGCACATCCCATGTCTATATTGTTAAAAACTCGGGACTTTACTGGTGTTGCACTGCCTCCGGGCACTGCAGCCAGTATTGTTCCAACCATCTTTGTATTTACAAATGTCCCATATGTGTCTATGACCGAGAGGACGTAAAACACCATTGTTCATTCATTCATCTGCCTGACTGCTATCTGGCAGCCATGATCGGAAACGACTGACTAGCATACATACATACATACATGTAGGTGCGTGGGGTAATGAACAGCGGGTGCAGTTGGAGTGGTGATCGAATCGATGGTCACACTCAAACCAGTCAAGGGTTGACTGGATAACAATATGGGTTGCAAATTCACATCGTATTCTACCAGGAGAGGCTTCCATTGCATCTTTTACATTCAAACTATCGTCAGCGTCGGGGGAGAGTAGGGGGAGGGGGTGCAGAACCCCCCAATTTCCCCCCCACCCCTTCCATAAATTTCAGCATTACTACTGGAAAACTATCTACGCCCCTGCTCCCCACCCCCCCTCTCTCTGTGTGACTGTGTGTGTATGTGTGTGCATGCGCGTGTGTGTGCATGCATGTGTGTGTGTGCATACGTTTGTGTGTGCGTTTTTAGCAAAAAATTCTCAGTCTGTTGTCTCCGTGTCTGATTGTTTGTTAGCAGGCCCAGATCTGAAGGGCCTACTACATTTTGCCTCTTAAAATATTAACTAATAATAGGGAAAAAACAGGAAGATGACAATATTGTCAAGTCCTATATCTAGTAAAAAAATACATTCTGTGAAAGTCAGAAAAGTAAATGGAGAAAACTTGAAACTTGAACTTTATTTTTCAAGGATAAAGATTTGAGAGAGAGAGAGAGAGAGAGAGAGAGAGAGAGAGAGAGAGAGAGAGAGAGAGAGAGAGAGAGAGAGAGAGAGAGAGAGAGAGAGAGAGAGAGAGAGAGAGAGAGAGAGAGAGAGAGAGAGAGAGAGAGAGAGAGAGAGACATAGATAATTCCTAAGCGTTTCATACTTGGGTCAACTAGTTGCAGGAAACGTTGGCTTAACGTATTTTATCTGTTCCTCGGATAAGTCGACCCTCTAGCAGAAAAGGTCGACTTATCCGAATATGGGATAAATCGACCCTCAGATAAATCGACCTTTTTTCATGGTTCGTAGAGGGGTTGTCTTATCCGAAGTCTACTGTAGTGGTTAGAGGAAGCAGGGTGTGAACACACACACACACCAGGGTAGTTATGCTCTTAATTAGCACCCCTAAGATATGTAACGTTACCAGGGTAGTTATGCTCTTCATTAGCACCCCTAAGATATGTAACGTTACCAGTGTAGTTATGCTCTTAATTAGCACCCCTAAGATATGTAACGTTACCAGTGTAGTTATGCTCTTCATTAGCACCCCTAAGATATGTAACGTTACCAGTGTAGTTATGCTCTTCATTAGCACCCCTAAGATATGTAACGTTACCAGTGTAGTTATGCTCTTCATTAGCACCCCTAAGATATGTAACGTTACCAGTGTAGTTATGCTCTTCATTAGCACCCCTAAGATATGTAACGTTACCAGTGTAGTTATGCTCTTCATCAGCACCCCTACAAGATATGTAACGTTACCAGGGTAGTTATGCTCTTCATTAGCACCCCTAAGATATGTAACGTTACCAGTGTAATTATGCTCTTAATTAGCACCCCTAAGATATGTAACGTTACCAGTGTAATTATGCTCTTAATTAGCACCCCTACAAATATGTAATGTTACCAGGGTAATTATGCTCTTAATTAGCACCCCTACAAGATATGTAACGTTACCAGTGTAATTATGCTCTTAATTAGCACCCCTACAAGATATGTAACGTTACCAGTGTAATGCTCTTAATTAGCACCCCTACAAGATATGTAATGTTACCAGTGTAATTATGCTCGTAGATATGTAATGTTACATGTAATTATGCTCTTAATTAGCACTCCTACAAGATATGTAACATTACCAGTGAAATTATGCTCTTAATTAGTACCCCTACAAGATATGTAATGTTACCAGGGTAATTATGCTCTTAATTAGCACCCCTACAAGATATGTAATGTTACCAGGGTAATTATGCTCTTAATTAGCACCCCTACAAGATATGTAATGTTACCAGGGTAATTATGCTCTTAATTAGCACCCCTACAAGATATGTAATGTTACCAGTGTAATTATGCTCTTAATTAGCACCCCTACAAGATATGTAATGTTACCAGGGTAATTATGCTCTTAATTAGCACCCCTACAAGATATGTAATGTTACCAGTGTAATTATGCTCTTAATTAGCACCCCTACAAGATATGTAATGTTACCAGGGTAATTATGCTCTTAATTAGCACCCCTACAAGATATGTAACATTACCAGTGTAATTATGCTCTTAATTAGCACCCCTACAAGATATGTAATGTTACCAGGGTACTTATGCTCTTAATTAGCACCCCTACAAGATATGTAATGTTACCAGGGTAATTATGCTCTTAATTAGCACCCCTACAAGATATGTAATGTTACCAGTGTAATTATGCTCTTAATTAGCACCCCTACAAGATATGTAATGTTACCAGTGTAATTATGCTCTTAATTAGCACCCCTACAAGATATGTAATGTTACCAGTGTAATTATGCTCTTAATTAGCACCCCTACAAGATATGTAATGTTACCAGGGTAATTAATAAATTATGCTCTTAATTAGCACCCCTACAAGATATGTAATGTTACCAGTGTAATTATGCTCTTAATTAGCACCCCTACAAGATATGTAATGTTACCAGGGTAATTATGCTCTTAATTAGCACCCCTACAAGATATGTAATGTTACCAGTGTAATTATGCTCTTAATTAGCACCCCTACAAGATATGTAATGTTACCAGTAATTGTAATTATGCTCTTAATTAGCACCCCTACAAGATATGTAATGTTACCAGTGTAATTATGCTCTTAATTAGCACCCCTACAAGATATGTAATGTTACCAGGGTAATTATGCTCTTAATTAGCACCCCTACAAGATATGTAATGTGAAAGTCAAAAATACTTTATTATCACGTTAGGTGAAATTACAGTGTGGTCTCATACAAGCACAATACAATCAAAGAAACACATTTGCATGCATGAAAAATAGAAACAGAACTAAGGAAAAATGAATAACAAATCATGCTTCGCAAAAAAATTGAACATAATTAGGGTCGATACAAGCGACTATCAAAACATTAAGAACTGCCCTCTTTCCCACCATTTCTATTATCGCATTCATTTGTTCACCCCCACCCTACCCCAAACCCTCTCCAAGTCACCCCAAGCTTTCACATATTTTGGGTCCCTTCCCGTTCCCAACATTTCATGCACCTCCCTCTTCTCTCTCTCTGTCTCTCTCTCTCACACACACACACACACACACACACACAGGCATAGAGACATACATACAGACACACACACGCACCCTCACACACACACAGATTGACCAAATATACCTCTAGGCCTAAGCTAATATATAATTCCTAATTATTTGGTCTTAGCAGAGATCTTGTTCAGAAGTTCGACTGACTTAGGGACAAAACTAGCTGAATTTCTAATTGTTCTACAACGAATAGTGTGGAACCGTCTATCAGATGGCAATAGTTCATAGCAATGCGACAGAACGTGACTTGGATCATTAGCGATCTCCTTGGCTTTTCGAACTACACGTTTTTCATACAACAAACACAAACTGTCTTGTTTACTACCCACGATCTTGCTTCCAACATTCACAATCTTATTCAGAACACCCTTGGGTTTTACATTCAAGCCACCGTACCAACAAATGAACGAAAATGTTATAATAGATTCAAGAAAACAACGATAAAAGCTTTGGAGAAGATCTGTGCTAACATCGAAAGATCTGAGCTTTCTCAGGCAGTACATCCTTGTTTGGCATTTCTTGGAAACATGATCAACATGAGAACTAAAAATAAACTTATTGTCTATGATTGTTCCCAAATACTTGTATTCATCTACCCTTTCGACTGTCACACCTTTGATTGTGAGATCTGGCATTGGTACCGGGGATTTCCTGAAGTCGACTACCATTTCTTTTGTTTTTGTTACGTTGAGGTCAAGATAGTTTTCCTCACACCAGGACACAAACTTTTCAACCTGCTCAAAGTAAGTACTGTCTGAATTAGAAAGGTCAACTAAAGCTGTATCAGCAGTATTTAATGACAGGGACAGAATCTGTTCCTTTACAGTCATTTACCAGGGTAATTATGCTCTTAATTAGCACCCCTACAAGATATGCAACATTACCAGGGTAATTATGCTCTTAATTAGCACCCCTACAAGATATGTGATGTCACATGTAATTATGCTCTTAATTAGCACCCCTACAAGATATGTAACGTTACCAGTGTAATTATGCTCTTAATTAGCACCCCTAAGATATGTAATGTTAAGATATGTAATGTTACCAGTGTAATTATGCTCTTAATTAGCACCCCTACAAGATATGTAATGTTACCAGGGTAATTATGCTCTTAATTAGCACCCCTACAAGATATGCAACATTACCAGGGTAATTATGCTCTTAATTAGCACCCCTACAAGATATGTAATGTTACGTGTAATTATGCTCTTAATTAGCACCCCTACAAGATATGTAACATTACCAGTGTAATTATGCTCTTAATTAGCACCCCTACAAGATATGTAATGTTACCAGTGTAATTATGCTCTTAATTAGCACCCCTACAAGATATGTAATGTTACCAGTGTAATTATGCTCTTAATTAGCACCCCTAAGATATGTAATGTTACCAGTGTAATTATGCTCTTAATTAGCACCCCTACAAGATACAAGATATGTAATGTTACCAGTGTAATTATGCTCTTAATTAGCACCCCTAAGATATGTAATGTTACCAGTGTAATTATGCTCTTAATTAGCACCCCTACAAGATATGTAATGTTACCAGTGTAATTATGCTCTTAATTAGCACCCCTACAAGATATGTAATGTTACCAGTGTAATTATGCTCTTAATTAGCACCCCTACAAGATATGTAATGTTACCAGTGTAATTATGCTCTTAATTAGCACCCCTACAAGATATGTAATGTTACCAGTGTAATTATGCTCTTAATTAGGACCCCTACAAGATATGTAATGTCACCAGTGTAATTATGCTCTTAATTACCATATTTTTCAGATCATTAGGCGCTGCTGTGTATAAGGTGAATAGCCTTTACATGTCCTGCTTACTGACCGCCATTACTGCCGTCATAAACGAGTTGGCTCCCTTCTCAAATAATCAAATTTTCCGTTTTTGCGACTTCCGGTTGTTGTGTTTGGACTTTTCTTCACGAAAACTGGTAGAATTATGGCCTTTTAAGTTCTACAACGATGCTTTTTACATCCAATGAAGGGTTATGGCATCTGTTGGACGGTATCTCAGATGATAAAAGGGATTTTGAAGCATTTCAAAGTGAGTATTCATCGCATCGGCGACTCGTTACCACTTTCGATGTTGTGACTCACAGTAGACTGTACTGAGTACGGCAATCATTGCTTCTCTCCTCACGATTTTGTTCACTAATAGGGCGCCCTCGTTTATTAGGCGCATAGGTCGAAATTGGAGAAAAAATATTGCCTTACAGTCCGAACATTACGGGTAGCACCCCTACAAGGTATATAATGTCATCAGTGTAATGCTCCGAATATAATAATCAGTCAACTGCTATTCAAGCTTCAAATCATACCGACACATTTTCATCCATTCCACAATTCAAATACCATGCTCAACTCATGATAAAAAGAATACTGAATTTATTCCGATACAATCATAAAGAATACAAGGGAATAGTCATAACATGAAGCACGTAAGCGGCTAAGGTACTATGGACACAAAATGATTTTGCAGCTTTTTTTTACCCGTTTTTTTGTGACACTATGAAAGTAAATTGTGTTCAAAATGTCATATTTTCTAAAGTGTGCGTAAAGCATAATGGCAGCATCATTTCCAAGAGGTTTTCTTTGAGTCTTTAGAATAATCAAACACCTGTCAAATGTACTTGCTGTCCTCAATTAGTATCTATATGTATTCCTTCAATGTGTGCGTGTGTGTTTTTAAAATTCAAAACATGAAACAAGGTTATGTATTAAAATCAAACATAGTACCTTCTCTGCTGTGTTTTAACACATATAATTGTACTTTTTTTTCAAAGTATACCTTTTTCTTAAGCATAAGGCCAATTAGCATGCATTTTATCAATATGAAATCGAAAAACAACATATAAATGAGAAACAGACACACAGAGAGCACGCGCGCGCGAGAGAGAGAGAGAGAGAGGGGGGTGTTTTGTTATAG
>JAGGCT020001587.1:0-5000 GCA_017654935.2 Phymorhynchus buccinoides
TGTGTGTGTGTGTGTGTGTGTGTGTGTGTGTGTGTGTGTGTGTGTGTGTGTGTGTGTATGTGCGTGCGCGCGCGTACACGGGCATTGTTCAGTGTACGTATGTGTGTAAGCAAAATGTGCGCGCGCCTAAGTGTGTGTATGTTTGTGCGTGCGTGTGTGTTTGTGTGTGTGTGTAGAGAACGATTATGTAGAGACTGCAATCAGAATGACCTTGGTGACGAGTTTCATTTTGTAATGAAATGTCCCAAATACATATCAGATGTCAGTTTATTTCCAGAAAATGTACATGTGTAAAGTCCGTCTTTAACTACTGTCGATTGCTTTGTGGTGGTAAAAAGGTGTTATTAAATGTAGCTAAATTTTTCAGGTTTAGTAAAGTTGTGTGTGTTAATTACATTAGAGTTATCTTTTGTAACCGTTTTCAATTGTTGCATTAATTTTGTATTTGCTTGATTTGCTTCAAGTCCTCCATGCCCCAAAAGGGGTCAAAGGATTAAACAATCTTTGAATCTGTGTGTGTGTGTGTGTGTGTGTGTGTGTGTGTGTGTGTGTGTGTGTGTGTGTGTGTGTGTGTGTCGATTTGATTTTCATCAAGATTTAGCGCCGTATAAATACTGTGTTGTGTGCGTGTGCTCTGTCTGTCTCTCTCTATCTGTCTCACTCTCTTTCTCTCTACCCCCTCTCTCTCTCTCTCTATCTGGCTGTCTGGCTGTCTCTCTCTGTCCCTCTCTCTCTCTCTCTCTCTCTCTCTCTCTCTCTCTCTCTCTCTCTCTCTCTCTCTCTCTCTCTCTCTCTCTCTCTCTCTCTCTCTCTCTGCACGTGTATACACCCACCTGTGTGTGTTTGTGTGTGGATGTGTGTGTCGAAACATTTAACTCTAATGAAGTGAACGACATGTGTTCCCAGGCTTTATTACTAATTGATACTGATGTCAACGAAGCCTTACGATTGTTTTCTAATGCTTTAGTTAATAGTGGTGACTGTATGATGAAGCGCATATATGTTGGTAGCGACACAAGAAAACCAGATTGGTACGACAATGATTGTAGACAGTCTAAGGGTCAAGTGAGACAATCACTATCTGTTTTTCGTAGCATTAAAAAATCTAGTAAGCGTAGAGAGTTTGTTCAGCATCGTAAAAAATACAAGTCTTTGATAAGGAAGAAAAGAGGTTGTTTCAAATGAGAAAAAGCAAAAAGATTGGCTTCTTTTGGCAAAGATAGTAAGTCGTTTTGGAGAGAGGTAAGGAGTATGTCGGGAAAGAAGAAGTCTCGTGTTTGTCCAGAAATATCAGATCAGCAGTGGTTTCAACATTTTAAAAATCTATTTAACGTACCGGAAATGAATTCACAAGTCAATAGCACTGAAAACTTAGACTCAAACTGTGATGATTTGAACTTGCCCATAACTGAGAGCGAAGTAGTACATGCTATTCGTGCATTAAAGAATGGAAAAGCATGTGGAATCGATGAAATAGTACCAGAAATGTTAAAATTAAGCAGTGATTTTGCAGTTATTTTTTTGACAAAATTGTTTAATACTCTTTTTAGCAAAGGTTTGTATCTCGAAGAATGGACAAAGGCTATTATTGTTCCAATCTTTAAAAAAGGTGACCAGACACTTACAGACAACTATAGGGGGGTTTCACTGTTAAGTGTAGTCAGCAAGTGTTATACAACTGTTTTGAATAAACGACTGGTAAAATGGATAGAAAGTAATAGAACATTGACGGAATCACAGGCTGGATTCAGAAAGGGTTATGCAACGTTTGACCACATTTTTACTTTAAATGCAATTATAGAGAAATGTTTTTCCAAAAAGGGTGGCCAACTTTATACTTGTTTTGTAGACCTGAGAAAGGCTTTCGATTCTGTTCAACACGAACCATTATTTGAAACGTTACGTAGAACTGGTGTACATGGAAAGTTTTTGACGGCTGTCATGGCTATTTATAACTCAGTTGTTTCATGTGTAAGAATCGATGATCGTCTAACAGAGTCTTTTAGTTGTCCTGTTGGATTAAGGCAACGTTGTATCCTGAGCCCTGAACTTTTTTCCATTTTTATAAACGAAATTGCTGAATATGTCAATAGTAAAGGTATGCATGGTATTCAAATGTTACCTGGCCTTATTGAATTATTCCTGCTTTTCTTTGCTGATGATATTGCTCTTCTGTCTGATACTGCCAGGGGCCTTCAAAACCAAATTAATTTATTAAATGAAGCCTGTAAGAGATTGTATTTGAATATTAATGAAGATAAGACTAAGGTAATGGTTTTTCGGAAAGGGGGGTTTTTGGGTAAAAATGATAAATGGATTCTAAACGGAAATGTCTTCGAAGTGGTAAATGAGTACAACTATTTAGGAGTTTTTGACGGCTGTCATGGCTATTTATAACTCAGTTGTTTCATGTGTAAGAATCGATGATCGTCTAACAGAGTCTTTTAGTTGTCCTGTTGGATTAAGGCAACGTTGTATCCTGAGCCCTGAACTTTTTTCCATTTTTATAAACGAAATTGCTGAATATGTCAATAGTAATGGTATGCATGGCATTCAAATGTTACCTGGCCTTATTGAATTATTCCTGCTTTTCTTTGCTGATGATATTGCTCTTCTGTCTGATACTGCCAGGGGCCTTCAAAACCAAATTAATTTATTAAATGAAGCCTGTAAGAGATTGTATTTGAATATTAATGAAGATAAGACTAAGGTAATGGTTTTTCGGAAAGGGGGGTTTTGGGGTAAAAATGATAAATGGATTCTAAACGGAAATGTCTTCGAAGTGGTAAATGAGTACAACTATTTAGGATTTGTTTTCACTACCAAAATGAGTATACGTAAATGTGTTGATGCCTTGGCGGTAAAGGGCAGAAGAGCATGCATCAGTTGTGTGAAACACATTAGCAGTTTGCATGATATTTCTAAATCTTGCTTTTTTTAAAAATTTGACACCCAGGTTCAGCAATTGTGGGGTCTGAACAGGTTAGAAAACATTGAAAAAATACATTCATTTGCATGCAAACGTTTTCTGAAAGTACCATCAAAACTACCAAATAAGTTTGTTTTGTGCGAATTGGGTCGGTATCCTCTATATGTTAACAGTTCTGTACGTTGCATAAAGTACTGGTTTAATATTTTAAAGATGGACGTGTTTAGACTACCAAGACAAGCGTATAATTATTATGTTGAAAAACTTGGATGATAAAGGTAAAACGTGCTGGGTTCGTTTGGTAAGACACACTTTGTTTAGCTTAGGATTTGGTTATGCATGGCTGAACCAGGGTGTTGGATGTGAAATAGCGTTTTTATCTTTACTCAAACAACGATTAAAAGATAATTACTTACAAGAATGGAATAGTTCAGTAATGAACAAAGACATGCATAGTACCTATCGGCTTTTTAAACAATCATTTGAAAGTGAACATTATTTTGAATTTCTAGATATTAGGTGTTTCCGTGATGGGTTGGTCAAATTGAGAACTGGTGTGCTTCCAATAAATGGTTCGTCCTTCAGAACAACTTTCAGTGACAATTTAAACTTTCTTTGTCCCACATGTAAAGTAGTTGAAGACGAACATCACTTTATACATGTTTGTCCCATATATAACGATATTAGAAACAAATATTTAAGTGGAATTGAAAAGCATTATACTAATATTCTTCTGAATGGGTACATGACACTAACTCGTTATTAGCCATGTTTATTTTCTATGCAATTCGACAGAGAAATGAGATTGAGAATTTAGACAAATAATAAGTTGTGAGAATGTTCTTATGTATAGAAGAAAAGAACATGTCTATATAGTGTTGTTAACAGATGTTGGCTTGCCTAGTATACGTTTGGTGTTATGTTTCGCTCACCAACATGATAGTATGTCTCCATAATTATGTTGTTATTTAATTGAGAGGTGCAGTAAAATCGTATGATATTTTTTATTTTTTATTTTTATTTTTTGTTCCTTGACCCTGTTTCTAGGGGCTAGTGGCCTAAAGGAAATAAACTGTTGTTCTTGTTCTTGTTCTTGTTCTCTCTCTCTGCACGTGTATACACCCACCTGTGTGTGTTTGTGTGTGGATGTGTGTGTGTGTGTGTGTGTGTGTGTGTGTGTGTGTGTGTGTGTGTGTGTGTGTGTGTGTGTGTGTGTGCCCACGGGCGTTATTCAGTGTATGTATGTGTGTGCGCTAAATGTGTGTGTTCGCCTAAGTGTCAAGTCAAGTCAAAATTTTATTTAAAGATGGACATTCAATAAGCAAACATACATGCTTTTTTCTCATCAAGCCATCTATAAACAGAAGCATAATCCAAACATACATGCACGAAACATAAACTATGCTGGTTAAGGACATAGGGGAAAAAAGAGAGAAAAGAAGCATATAAATATTTACAGAAAGAAAAGGAGAATATAAATATTTACAGCAACAAACAGAAGGCATGAAATAGCAATACAATATCAACAATTTGTGTTCCACATATCAAAATGAAAAAAGGGGGCAAAGATATATTATACACAACTTTACATTCACACACTATTGTTTTATCTGTGGGCGGGGATGGGGCTAGGAGACATTAAAACCAATTTTAGGATAACCATTACATATTTAACTGTTGACTATTCGAAAGATGCAGTTTGAGTCTTGTCTTGAAATTATTCTTGTTTTTTTATTTAGAGTAGCGGGCAGGCTGTTTCACAAGGTTCCACCAGAGTATAGGAAGCTAGATTTGTAGAGGTTATTTCTAGGTCTAGGAAAAGATAACAAATGATTATGTCTGTGAGGATTGACTTTGAATGAATCTATAAGATGTTTCGGAGCATTTCTGTTTATGATATTGTGCATAAGTAGTGCTTTATTGAACAACAGTCTGTCGACATGTCATGTAAAGTTAATAAGTTTAGTTCTTTATACTCTTTGATAGTCAGTGAGCTAGATTTTAACAAAATCAATTTGACAGCTTTTTTATACATACGGTTGATTTGTTTCAAATTGGTATCACTACAGTT
>JAGGCT020001587.1:10000-65000 GCA_017654935.2 Phymorhynchus buccinoides
CTATTCACGCAACATTTAACAGACAACCCAAGTTGTACCTGTGGATTTGAATGTGAAACTGCTGAACATTACTTGTTGTATTGCCCACTGTTTAATGTTTCTCGTGTCAATACTATATTTAATCTTTCTCCTGAACTTGTGCATATTGATACTCTCTTGAATGGCAGACAAGATCTTAGTTATGATATTAACGTTTCCGTATTTGAAGATGTTCATCAGTTTATTCGTATCTCCAAACGGTTTAATTAATATTACCTGAGTTTACTGTTGGTGTTATTTATTTATTTTCCTTCACAATTAACGGAATTCTGATTGATTGGTCATTTCATTCCAGCCCTATAATCTGTATACAGAAAATGTGCAGGTGTGCTCCTTTGTCTGACGCCAGATGGAGATTGGCTATGTTTCTATTATGTATTACTATTAATACAAATATGTTTGTTACTATGCGTAATTATGCTGACAGGTTTCATAAATTGTCTTTCTATTTTATTGCACAGATTATTCACGTCTCTCATTCTTTATCTTGTCTTTTTAATTATTTTACCCCCCCCCCTCTCTCTCTCTCTCTCTCTCTCTCTCTCTCTTTCTCTTTCTCTCTTTTTTTTTGTTAATTTGCTTGCAGCATCACTGTATTTTTGCATTGTTCAGTTTCATTTTAATCACCGTTCTCCCTTAGTATATAAAAGTTGAAACAATTTATAAATGTGTGTATGTATTTGTCTGTTTTGGTTAAAATGTATTTCCTCCTGCCATATTGTTAATTATTCTTTATGAAAGGGTGCGTTATAAGCATTTGCTTGTTGTCACCCTCATTACCTCATCATTGTTTGATTTTGTATGATATTTGAATAAAGTTGTCTAAACCAATAGGCCTACAAGTCGCAAAATAAACCCAAAAAGAAAAGACTACTGGAAAGAAGTGTGGTATTTCTTATGGCTATTTTTTTCCATTTGTATTCGTTTTATGAAGTCTTTTGTGCGTAACTGTATGCAACTCTTTCTCAGTTTAACTGTTGGGCATTTTGCAAACACTGAATAATCTACTTCCTGCTTCAACAACGTATCTTCATTCTAAACCATATCCTCAATACTGGTGTAGGTCTATTATATTGCTCCACGGGTTTCTGGGCGTCCTATATATCCACTGTACCGTGACATGATTTCCACGAAACATGAACATTCCTCTCTCTCTCTCTCTCTCTCTCTCTCTCTCTCTCTCTCTCTCTCTCTCTCTCTCTCTCTCTCGATGCGTGCGTGATTGTATGTGTGTGTGGGGGGGGGGGGGGGGGGGGGGGGGTGAGAGGGAGAGGAGGGGTGTGTGTCTTATGCATGAACGCATGTGTGTGTATGTGCACAATCCCTAACTTATGGTCAAAGTGGCAAATCTCTGTCAGAAAAAAACCGCATGTGTGATAAGCGTATTTATTTAAATGTTTGTATTTATAAGTGTACATATTTCTAGCTCACTCCTAGTCAAGGTTGTAGTTTCTCTGGTCTGTCCAGGGCTGACGGTCACCCCGTAGGTGTAGTCACCATCCACAGAAGGCAGAGGTCTGTCAGGAAAGGAGCACTGACTAGTTCTCGCAGTAACTTAAAATATTTAAAATGTATAACAAAACAAGAATCAGTAAAATGAAAACTCACCTCATGGATAGTAACGTTTTGTAAGAAGAATCCAATGACTAACGTTTACTGTATATTTGTTCGATTCCATATATGTTTTACGCTTTTTTCCCTACCAATGATTTTTAAATGAAAATAATGTAAGTCGTTGCAGCTATCCACTTTGTTAATCTGTTGCCTGTTTATATTTCCTTCATAATGCTAAGAGACCAAAAGTGGAATTTCATGTCTTCTACTGAATTGGTTTTTTTTTAAATGTTTCATAAACATTGCCCTGTTATATATTTTATGCTATTGTATATATGTATATGAATTATGATGTATATGTGCGTGTGTGCGTGAGAGAGAGAGAGAGAGAGAGAGAGAGAGAGAGAGAGAGAGAGAGAGAGAGAGAGAGAGAGAGAGAGAGAGAGAGAGAGAGAGAGAGAGAGAGGATGGTGGTGGTGTGTACATATTGTGTGAGTGCGGGCATATAATTATTTGCAAGCATATAGTTTGTTTACACTTTGTTGTTGTTGGGTTGTTTTTTTATTGCATGCTCATTTCTCCTCGTTTATTTATTTCCTTGTGTTATAGATGGCTTGATGTATAAAAAAAATTTGAAAGCAACCATTATTGCTTATTAATAATAATAATTGGCACTTATATAGCGCACATATCTAGAAAATTCTATTCATGGCGCTTTACAAAGAAATAAAACTATAAACATTCACACACACACATTCACACACACACACACACACACACACACACACACAAAGAAAGACGATGAAGGGGAGAGGGTGGGAAGGGGGGTGACGCGGGGGGGGGGGGGGGGGGCGTCACACACACATACACGCTGCATGCACACACACACATACATACACACACACGCACGCACGCGCGCACGCACACACACACACACACACACACACACACACACACACACAAACAAACACACACACACACACATTCAATGTTCCATCTGAAAATAACAAATTTGACTTTGACTTTTGACTTTGAAACACACCTGCAACATTCTACCACTCTCAGGAAAGGGATAGGGTCAGAATCAGCGTAGGGTTATTTTATTTATGAAACTGAGAGGGGCAGACTTTAGAATTGAGCGTCGTAAACACGAAGGGAGTGTCTAAAGTACAACTTTGCTAAGATGAACGTCGTAACCTTTTTTCTTTCTCTTCTTCCTCCTCTTCTTCTTCTTCGATCGCTCAGACAGTTTCCTGTCAATAATGAGCGCAGATGCGTCATGCTGCCATGATGCGCCTAACCAAGAACTAGTTAGGCCCAGCAAGTCCGACTTCGGCTGGAGGAAATGTTTTTGAAAGTGTTTCGTGAAAAAAGGCAGGAGAATGGACCGGGTAAGGCAGAAAGATAGTAGATGACAGTAAGCAAAGGGAAAAGACAGAGTCAAAGAGAGTGACAGATTAGAGGAAGTTACAAGCACAGAACTTCCAGAAGGTGGGGGAACTATTTATACTAAAGACCCCCCGGTATCCCCACGGTTGTTGTTTTTTGTTTGTTTTTTGTTTTTGTTTTCAAATTACAAGCAAAGCGTTGCCTGCGCCATTGCACACTTTTAGCTGTGCTCTAATCGATTTGTCGAGGGAAACGTACCCCTGGGTTGTGTAATCTTGAATGGCAAGGTCTGCGAGGGCTCCGAGTGTCTGTGTCCCAGACACTCAACGAGATCTGTGCTTCATTTCCATGCATACTAAGAGCATAAATGTATACTACAAGCAACGAGGCTGAAGTTTAATTTAAAACGGGGGTTCCGTCTCTTCCTTTACCTCATCTGTCATGAATTTATGTTTAGGCTATTTCCAAATGCTGATCAATAAATAACCACGAACAGCAGCCTGCTTTTATGTATCTCGAATATAAAAATACAGCTGGATGTGTATCACGCTTGTACTTGACATGATTGTGACATTGGTCTGTTGCAAACTTATTTATTGTTTTTGCTAACTGCAAGAAAGTGTTTCGGTAAGTATTGCTGACATTCCAAAATTGATTATAATCAACTAATTAACGTATTCATTCATTTATTTGAATGAGCCAGACAGTTTTTAAAGCCTTAGAAAAAGAATTCGTTCACATTATTTGTAGATGAGAACTAAAATGGTCATTCGAAATGTATTTTTTGCACTGAATCCAAATCTGAAAAGTTCTCAAACATTAGTGTGCGCACTGTGGCGGTAGGCGGGGGATAACTTATGACCTACGATTGATATCGATCGTGATATTTTCACTTTGGTGAAGGGAAACTATGTCTTGTTTTGATCAAATTAAATGCAATTATCACCACAATTTGCATTTTTTTCATTTTAAACCCAAAAAACCCACATACAGTGTTTTTGCTTGGAATTAATTACCATCTAATATCAAACTTGCACCTAATCTAAATTCGTTCAAAAATCTACTTGACAAAGATCACAAATGATTGATTGTAAAATGTTCTAACTTTGATGAATAAAGTCCATCTTTTTCTTGTAAAAATATTCCAAATTAATATTAGATAGAAAAATTGTACATGCAATGCAATCCACCAAATATTAGACAAATGCAATTTGTTCCGAGAGGGGGAATAAAAGGGCCGCGAGGCCCATACTAGCCCTAACTACTACTACTACTACTAGTACAAACCACCGTCAAGGAAGACAACTCGATTCCAGTTTTAAGCTTATAAAGCCTAACCTAATTGTTCATTTGCTAATTAACTGCCATATTACCAATTTGGTTATTTTGGTGTTTTTTAATCTCATTGCTCACTCTTTACTAATAAACAACACTATAAATCACATCAATCTCATTGCTTATTCTTCACTAATAAAAAAAAAAGAGAAGGTAAATCACATTAATATCATTGCTCTCTCTTTAAACAACACGATAAATCACATCAATCTCTTTGCTCACTCTTCTGCTAATACACAACACGATAAATCACATTAATCTCTTTGCTCACTCTTTACTAATAAACAACACGATAAATCAATAATATTATTGCTCACTCTTTACTAATAAACAACACGATAAATCACATTAATCTCTTTGCTCACTCTTTACTAATAAACAACACGATAAATCACAATAATCTCTTTGCTCACTCTTTACTAATAAACAACACCATAAATCACAATAATCTCTTTGCTCACTCTTTACTAATAAACAACACGATAAATCACAATAATCTCTTTGCTCACTCTTTACTAATACACAACACCATAAATCACAATAATCTCTTTGCTCACTCTCGTCGTGGACCAGGGGCTCTACGGGTCGCACCTTTCGTAGTTACTAATTGAATTCATTATTTTAACATAGTTTAAGCGTTTCTTATAAAATGGCATTGTATTTTCTTTCCTTTTTTGCTTGTTTGTTTATCTAACTAACTCTCTCTCTCTCTCTCTGTCTCTGTCTCTCTCTCTCTCTCTCTCTCTCTCTCTCTCTCTCTCTCTCTCTCTCTCTCTCTCTCTCTCTCTCTCTCTCTCTGTGTGTGTATCTCTCTCACACACACACACACACACACACACACACACACACACACACACACACACACACACACACACACACACACACACGCACGCACGCGCACGCACACGCACACACACACACACACACACACACAAGGATGTACTGCCTGAGAAAGCTCAGATCTTTCAATGTTAGCACAGATCTTCTCCAAAGCTTTTATCGTTGTTTTCTTGAATCTATTATAACATTTTTGTTCATGTGTTGGTACGGTGGCTTGAATGTAAAACCCAAGGGTGTTCTTAATAAGATTGTGAATGTTTGTAGCAAGATCGTGGGTAGAAAACAAGACAGCTTGTATTTGTTGTATGAAAAACGTGTAGTTCAAAAAGCCAGGGAGATCGCTAATGATCAAATTCACGTTCTATCGCATTGCTATAAACTATTGCCATCTGATAGACGGTTCCGCACTATTCGCTGTAGAACAATTAGAAATTCAGAGTTTTGTCCCTAAGTCAGTCGAACTTCTGAACAAGATCTCTGCTAAGACCAAATAATGAGGAATTATGTATTAGCTTAGGCCTAGAGATATATCTGGTCAATCTGTACAGTAGTGTGTGTGTATGTTTGTGTCTATGTATGTGTGTGTGAGCGTGTGTGCGTGCGTACGTGCGTGTGTGCGTACGTGCGTGTGTGTGTGTGTGTGTGTGTGTGTGTGTGTGTGTGTGTGTGTGTGTGTGTGTGTGTGTTTGTCCGTATGTCTCTATGTCTGTGTGTGTATGTGTGTGTGTAAGAGAGAGACAGAGAGAGAGAGGGAGAGACAGAGACAGAGAGAGAGGGAGAGACAGAGACAGAGAGAAGAGGGAGGCGCATAAAATGTTGGGAACGGGAAGGGACCAAAAATATGTGAAAGCTTGGGGTGACTTGGTGAGGGTGGGGGTTTGGTGTAGGGTGGGGGTGAACAAATTAATGCGATAATAGAAATGGTGGGAAAGAGGGCACTTCAAGGCTATATATATATAATTTAAAAAAAACTATTCAGTTACGTGCTGTTTTGATGCGTTTTTATGTAGTTACGTGCTGTTTTGATGCATTTTTATGTATGTGTACAACCGACACATTCTGATTTCGGAGTAACTCGGCGTTGCACTTGTTTTCTTTTCTTTTTCTAACAACGCTATTGTCCCATATGGTTATTCACGAGTTTCACTGACGGATTGCCCATCAGCCGTGCAGGTGTCGTCAGCCCAGGTAGTACAACAGAAGCCGATGCAGAATTCCCAGGTATCGCGAGAACCACGTGCGATGACGTCAGCGTGTTGATTGTGGTCCACACACGTTCCCTCTGTGAAGTTTGAGAAGCCTGGTGTGTTCTTCGGGTAGCATATTTTTTCTCTTCTTGCTTCACAAACCAAAATATGCACCTACTGTCACTTGGGTCAGAGGGGCAGAAAAATTCCAAGACAATATCATCCGATTCCAGCATGAGTAGTCTTCTTGTGTGCTGTCCGAGTGATGAAGCGTGGAGTTTCTGATGGATTGATTTCTGTGCCTATTTCTCAGCCGTCTTTGCAGCGACCTGTCAGTAAGGGAGGCAACATAATCTTTCACTACGCCAGTGTCAAAGGCTCCCACAGGTGTGTCAATGATCGTGTCCGTGTTGGCGTTAGTAAGCCGCAGAGATACACAGTCCTGCGTGTCGACAGTTTCAGTGTTGTCTTGCTCAGGTAAGATGTCAGATTGCAGTTGATCGTTTTCACGCACGTTTTCTTCTTGGTCGAGATGTGTTGTGACACAATTTGCTTCGTGTGTTGTTGCTTCTGCTTCGTGTGTTGTTGATGTTTTAGTTGGAGAAACCGCTCTATATAACGGTACTATAACCTTGCAGTTTCTCATAAAGAATTTTTTGTTGCTGTTTCTAAAACTTTAATGTCTGTAGATAACAAATCCGCTGGGGGCCAGCGGGGGCCATGTGGGCTAACTCGGTAATTGATGATTAAAAGATGGCACTGACAGGTCGGATCAGTGCCGCTTTTGATGCTACGGGTAAGGCGACCTATACCATATTTTTCTGACTATAAGGCCATACTTTTTTTTCCAGACTAAGCCCACTGAGCCTTGTAATGTGTCTGATAATATGATAAGGAAATATAATAACAAAATCTGAATTTTGTGTCAAATTTGGGGGACGCGCAATTATAGTGAGGTATACCTTATAGTCCGAAAGATATGATACTTGCATGAGGGTGTTAACATGCAGTCAGCAGCTGCAGCCGTTTGGCTGCTTCATGTGGCTGCTTGTGCTCCTCTCCGTAATTGTGTGCATGTGTGACTCTGTGTGTGTGTGTGTGTTCCTAAAAAACACAAGTAAAGAGTAATGTCCCATATGGCTTCGGCCAAGAGGACCTTAAGTTAAATTCTCCTCTCCGTAAAATAAACTAGCCTCCTTGGGTCAGGGCTTTGTTCTAGCGAAAGGAAAGTAACGAGTTTAACATAATCAATATTTCTATCACGCCTGTATTTTTATTATTTTCTACTTTGTCTGTGCTTTTTACTCTCTGTTTCTTTTGTCTGTCTGTCTGTCTCTATCTCTCTCAGGGCTGAGTGTAAAAAGCAATGCTTATCTCATTACCCTGTATAAATAAAAATTCGTTTTGTTTCGCTTCGTTTCATTTCTCTCTCTCTCTTTGATCAGAGTTTTGTCTTAGTCTTGTTTTCGTCCCAAGGACAGATTGGAAGATTGGAAGAATAGGCTTGGTCTAAAATCTCAATCCTTGAGTAATAAAGTTTTCCAGTCTTCAGTCTTCAGTCTCTCTCTCTCTGTCAGTCTCTCTCTCACCTCCCCTCTCTCTCTCTCTCTCTCTCTCTCTCTCTCTCTCTCTCTCTCTCTCTCTCTCTCTCTCTCTCTCTCTCTCCTCCCCCCCCTCTCTCTCGTCTGACTTTGATCTGATAGCAGAGGAGGCAAAAGCTATTCCGGACACCTTGGCAAAAATGTGTTTTTATTAGTGGCGATGCTCTGACCAAGATACATCACCACTCTGTCACTTCCTCCCCCCCCCCCCCTCCTCTCTCTCTCTCTCTCTCTCCCTCTCTCTCTCTCTCTCTCTCTCTCTCTCTCTCTCTCTCTCTCTCTCTCTCTCTCTCTCTCTCTCTCTCTCTGAACCATGAAGTCCTGATGTCTACAAAACAGCAGAAATAAGACAGTTCTATTTTCAATATCACCACAAACACACCACATCTAAACCAAATCTTTATGCCAAAGTCATTGTCAACAAACGTGTAATAAAGAGTATTGGTTTTGTACAACACATCCTCCATTGAATGCTGAAGTGACTGTCACTGGACCTGCCCCTATCATAATGCACAATGGGTCAGTTCTGAAAGAAACAGTGTTGCTGCAGAAGGCCTTCCGCGTTATAAACTAACCCTGTGTTTGCCAACATTGAAGTCATATCTAATGGCAGGACATTCTGGCCAGTATGGTTCATCCTCTGTGCAAGGAAAACCATGGACTTTTCAACAATGTGACTGAATATTGAGTCATGTTCATCACCACCTTGTCATCAATGTTAGTCACGTTAGCAGCAGCTAACTGATTATCATTGTTAACTTCATGGTATAATGGATGTGACAGAAAATAAATGTTTTTTTCGAGTGTATGATTGGCCATGTTGGCCAAAACACATCTTCAATTTGTCATCCTGGGTTGTATGGAGAGGAGCCTTTCATCTGTCTCAACACTACCAACGTTACAGAGACAGCGTCAGGAAACAATGCAGCCAAAAGAACCTTTACCACCAACATGTCATCTTTCCAAGCTCACTCCCCATTGGCCCACCATCAAGTCATGATTTAGCAAGCTGCATGTGAACCAGGTCCTCCACATCCTGACCCTCTTGGTTGTGGTAGGCAGGTGAATTAGTTCAATGAGCCCCAGCAATTGGATTGAGTCCTCAGCTACCATTTCAAAAGGATGTTCTCTGTTTTGTTAGCTGCACTAGCTTACTAAGAAACACCACAGTTTAGTACATGTGCAATAGAACGAGTCTCGTGTGTACAACATGCTTGTAAAGACAAAAAACATCTTGATGAACTTAGTATAGTAACCCATTGTGCCAAAGCTTAAAAAAAGAGAATTTTGTGTATTTACATTTCCAGTACTGTTGGTATTGAAGATGGTGAGTGTTACTTGTTTAATGAAAAATAAATGGCGTAGCTTAAATAATACGGGTATATATCTCTATCTCAATACTGCAGATGATGAAATGATTCTATAGCAGAATGCTATGTTATGTTTTGACACACATGGAAGTCTTCATACTGTTCTCGGCCCATGAAGAATCATATGCGGCATATGATTTTGATTTTGTCTGTCTGTCACACTTTTTTTACGTAATGGAAGGGTTTAAACTAAAGTGTCACCAACAGACTTTCCCCTTTTATCTTAAAGATAACCGATGTACCATAGACATTCGAATACATATTTTTTTCCCATAGACAGAATCACCCAAAACTTTCATGACATATCCAATTATAGATTTAATTATAGTAACAGCTTCCATGCACCAGTATAACTGGAGATAGTAATACCTAAACATTGTAAATTGCCTCCTTTTTCACTATGACATGTTAAGTGCCAGATCAAACTTTTCAGCCCGGCCCCCAGCGGTTTTCAAATCAGCTATGAAAACTGACATGAAAAGTGCAAAGAAAAAAACTTTTATGATGCATAGCAAGGTGGTCAGCTTTGACCCCCGGACTATTTCGAAATCGACAGTTTCGAATTTTAAAGAAATGGCATATTTTCTATCGTATCCGATTCACTTTCATGTTTCTTACTTGCTTCTTTTTGCTGTTGGTGCTTTCTGACCCTCTCCTGGTCCCTTCTGGCCTGGTGCGGTGGTTTGGTACAGTATTGCACCTGTGTTGTGCGATTCACGACGGGATCCGCCATGTCAGCTAGCACAGGTGAGTTGACCGGTTTGAGGCGAAAACTAACTACTGTGCTCTGTCACTCCCCAAGAACCTTCCATGAGGAAAGTACATTTTCGGAAAGCAGAGCACTAAGGGTCTTCTCTACGGTCCTTGGCATTCCAAGACTGGACATCGTGACAATGAAAATGTTAAATTGCCACAGCTATTTCAGTGCGTCTTCACCTTGTCGCTTCTCATCACGTGCGAGAGACAGAGAGAGAGAGAGAGACAGAGAGAGACAGAGACAGAGAGAGAGAGACGCCATTTGTTTTTGGTATTACACGCAATGAATTTTAATGTGAGGCCACCGACCTATACACATTTGGTGATGCAACTAAAATATACACACGACTAAAGCAAAAGCAGGTAAAGAACACAATGTTTAGAACAATGCTTTGACAAGCAAAAATGAATGCGGATACGACAAAAAGCTATTTAGCAAGTTAAGGATTTACAAGTGGCATAAATTGTTCCTTTGTTGTAAAGCATAGTATATAAACATAGCAACGTTTCTAGTAACTAAACAATTTTCATTTTGCAATAAACAGTTTAGTAAGGGGGGTCTTATAGTTACCATCGTTATATTATGTTTGTACGAGTATTTACGTCTCAAGTCGTTATATATTGGACAATCATACAATAGGGCTACATGTAGTTCATCTTCTAATGTGTTACATGATGGACAATGTTTCGAAATATCTGTATATCGCTGGTTGCTTTTTAGTTAATTCATTCCAAAACGAAACTGTGCAAAAGCTGATCTAAATTTACAGATAGTTAAATCAGATAAATATTTTTTCTGGTTGCAGTAAAGATTTGAAAGAGCGATATGTTTTAAAACGGTCACTGCTGTTGAGTTTGGCTACCCAGTCTTGCTTAAAGCAATCAATCATACGCTAAGTAACACAACAAAAGCATTTACGTCACCAACCCCACCATATATCCAGACCTCTGAAAATCGTACATATCTTAACAGCGTTTTATCGCGTCTGCCCAGTTCTTCTATTCATTTGTTTCAACATGAGAGAGAGAGAGAGAGAGAGAGAGAGAGAGAGAGAGAGAGAGAGAGAGAGAGAGAGAGAGAGAGAGAGAGAGAGAGAGAGAGAGAGAGAGAGAGAGAGAGAGAGAGAGAGAGAGAGAGAGAGAGAGAGAGAGAGAGAGAGAGAGAGCAATTGAACAATATTTATTTATTTAGGCCCCCAGCCCCTAGAAATAAGGTCAAGTTAACATCATATAGTAAAAAGCCAACTGTCCGTGTGTGTGTGTGTGTGTGTGTGTGTGTGAAACACGAAACGGGCCTTATAACAGCCGTTTTTCGACCGAATCGCTTCAAATTTGCTGTGAGCCCTCACGGGGCGATGGCAACGGCAACCGAGGCGGCCGTATCATTTGCGCGGTTTCGCAAATGCGCGAAACGCGCATCCGCCGGCCTCTCGGCGCCCGTATTTCCAGCGTTTCTGGGCCGATTGCCTTCGAATTTGGCAGATAGATGACTGGGGACGGTGACTATCGATGTGCCAAACCGGAAGTGAATCGATTACTTAGGCGCATAACAGCAGCATGATGCAAAACGGGCCTTATAACTCCGCCGGTTTTCAACCGAATCGCGTCAAATGTGCTGTCAGGCTTGCTGTCACTGGGGCAAAGCCTGGCAGCAAATTGGAAGAAAATCGGGAGAGAGCGTCGCTCTCAGAGCAGCGCCAACGGGAAACGGGGCTTTTTAACTCTGCCGTTTCTTAACGAAATCGCTTCAAATTTGCTGTACTCAGCGTTACCAGTAATGAGAATAAAAAGGCACATACACAAACATTCTAAGCTTATCAGCTTTCATGTGTGAGACTGTCGACAACATTTTGTCTTATCTTCATGGCATTTAACAAAAATACGCCAATCCTCCTAATATTGAAAAAGACCCATTTCTTAACAAGATTGCATAAAAATAATTATGGTTTGTCGCCAAATTTAAGATACTTCTCCCTTTTATCATTGTACAGAATACATTTATGCAACACATGGTCCTCACCTTCTATAACATTACACATTTTGCACTTAAAATTAGCATTTTTGTTGAATGTTCTTTTGAAAAATGATCCATTTATTGGTAACATGCCAAGCCTCAGCTGTATCAAACAATCCCTGAAGTATATAATGTCCATGTAATTAAAGTACTCTTCACATTCAAAATTCGTTTTAAATAACCTATACCTTTGATAGATATCTTTATTCATAACAGACTCGCTCCATTCTTGCATCTACACGTTTTTTATTCTTTGCTTAAACAAGGAAACAAAAGTTCTCTCACATCCCACTCCCTGCTGAAGCCAGACGTGTCCAAAACCAGAACTAAATAATATGTTCTTTACAGAAGTTGCCCAACATTTTTTACCATTTCTATCTAAATTTACTAGCATCGAGTATGCTTGCTTAGGCAAACGATGCGCTTCCATCTTTACAAGTATTAACAACTATTTAATGCACCTACGTGCACTATTTACAAATATGGAATAACGCTCCAGTTCGCCCAAGACAAATTTGTTAGGAACTTTAAGATGTACTTTTAGAAAACGTTTGCATGCCAGAGCGTGTACTCTTTCAACATTGTCCAGTCTGTGGAGTCCCCACATTTCGGAAGCATGCAATAAAACTGGCTGTACCCTAGCATCAAAAATTCGAAAGAAGCATGTTTTGGAGATATCATATAGTTTTGTTATATATCTTATACAGTCAAGACAAGCCATTTTACCTTTCACTGCCAGTGCATCTACCCCTCTATTCATACTCATCTTTGTTGTAAAAACGAACCCAAGGTAATTATATTCATTAACTACTTCTAATTTTTGTCCATCAAGATTCCATTTTTCAAATTTCCCCAGAAACCCACCCTTACGGAAAAACATAACTTTTGTCTTGTTTGTATTGACTTTCAAAAATAAGCGTTTGCAAACAATGTTCAAAATGTTAATTTGATTTTGTAGACCTATAGCAGTGTTTGACAACAGAACAATGTCATCCGCGAACAGAAGAAGAAACAGTTCTAATAACCCAGGCAACAATTGAATCCCATGTACGCCATTACTACTAACTGATGCAGCTATTTCATTAATAAATAACGACAAAAATATTGGGCTTAAAATACAACCCTGCCTAGCGCCGACAGGACACTCAAAATATTCAGCATTGTATTCACCTTCAACACGTACACAAGAAACAACAGATTTTATACATAGCAATAACGGCATTCATAAATTGTCCTTGTATTCCAGTTTGACTTAGAATACGAAAAAGGCATTGGCGTTGCACAGAATCAAAGGCTTTGCGTAGATCAACAAAGCAAGCATACAGTTTACCACCTTTTTTGGACCAACATGTTTCTAGTATAGCATTCAAGGTAGAAATACGATCTACGGTGGAATATCCGTGCCTAAAGCCAGTCTGAGATTCTGACAGCTTACTGTTGTCTTCAGCCCATTTAACAAGCGTCTTGTTCAAAACTGAAGTATAACATTCACCAACTAAACTAAGGAGAGACATCCCCTTATAATTGTCTGGTAAAGTTTTTTCGCCTTTCTTGAAACCCACTACTCTGGATATAAACCTTTGTCAAACAGTATATTAAATACACGGGTTAAAAAATTAACAGCAAAGTTATCAGCAGACTTTAACATTTTTGCCAAAATAGTGTCTGGCCCACAGGTTTTGCCCTTTTTGAATTTTCGGATAACGCAAAGAACCTCCTCCAGAAATGACCCTGTTAAGCTCAAAACACTCTTCTGTATGTCCTTGGTCTACGCTTTCTTGGTTTTCATTTCTGACTTCGATGTCATTAAACAATCCCTTAAAATGTTGAAACCATTGACCTGGGACGGTATTCACGTTGAGATAGCATGAGACTTAGCATGATGCTAACTTAGAAGCTCTTCCAATGTCCTATAGGATTTAATAGGACTTTTGGAAGAGCTTCTAAGTTAGCATCATGCTAAGTCTCATGCTATCTCGACATGAATACCGTCCCTGGTGTTATTGCCTTACAAATCCCTTCTTTTCGTTTCCCTGAAATTTGTTTCGCTTCTTTCCAAAACTGTCTGCTGTCGTTGCCTATTGAGGCTAACTGTCTTGCTTTTTCACGTTTACATCCTATTCGTTTATCTTTTAGCAAATCATTATATGCTTTTCTAACAGTAACATAGGGCACACGATCTTCAGCTTTTTTTAGTTTGCCTAAATGTCGCCAACAACTGTCTAGCTTTACGCTTTGCATCCCCACAGTCAGCATCAAACCACAACCCTCCCCTTGGTTCATTATAAGTAATAAAACCCTGTTTTTTCATACATTCACTTGCACACAGCATAGCATTTGTAAATCTGTCCAGTGCTTGTTCCACATCGCAGTCTAAAAGAGACATTGCATCAATACACATATCTTGAATTTCTTTAGAGTACAGACAGTCAAATAAAACTTGCTTCTTTAGCGTTATCCCATACAATTTTGTTCAATTTTTTTTAGTGTCCTTTTTATCACAGGATATTCTCTGTGTCTGGAGTGCCACTGACACAGGGAAATGAGGTAAATCAATAAAATACAAAACATTCAAGAACGAACAAAATGATTATCACACAAATCTATACACATAACAACGTAATCAATTGTACTTCCACCTGTAGTACATGCAAAGGTCAATGATTTATCGATCTGAAATCGACACAGGCCGCTTACGATAACACAATCAAATAGCGAACATAAATCAAGCAGATGTCTACCAAAATTATTAATCTCTTCATCATCCGACTTTCTCTCAAACAAATCCTCATCATCCTCTCTTTCACCCACAAAATCCCAAAAATCATCTTCCATGTGCACGCTTGATGAAACAGCATTCTTGCTACTAGTCCGTGCATTCATGTCCCCCATTATAATCAATGAGACATCTTCGTAGAGTTCGTGCAGATCAGCAATACACTGCTCTAAAATCTCTAAACCATAACCATGTTCTGCTACATTCCAATATCTACTGTCATGTGGGTGGATGTACAAACATACTATAAAAATATTTTTATGAACGTTAAACAATGACTGACCTAATTCCAAAACCACCATATTTTCGTATTTGACATTTATTCTTTTCACTAAGTTTGACAAGACTTTACGCACAAACACAAGTAGGCCTACTCCGCCCGAATTCCTAGAACTTGATGGTAATTTAACTGCTTTAGAAATATGTACATCATAATCAATGAAAACACTATAATCATATTTATCCGAATCAACAAATGTTTCGTTCAATGAGAAAATATCAAAATTTAATAACGATTGAATCACATCTTTAAAGTCAAGTTTTTGTATCCATCCATTGCAGTTCCAGGTACAATTTTTTCATTTCATTGGGACTTTGGCCACCTGTTATTTTGGTGTAGTTGCTTTTCCCCCTCTCCCCCCTCTGGAAGGATCACCCCCTCTTCCCCCTCTCTGCCCCTGCACCGCCCCCCTGCCAGGGCTGGGATTCATGAAGCGCTTGAGTTTACCAATGGGTAAATTTTCTACCCATTGGTAGCTACCCATGGTTACACGACAGGCCAGTGGGTAAAGTTGCCCCTGTATTCATGTCATACTTGGCAAGTAAAGGGTAGCTACCAACCGTCTATTTTTAGATGCAATGGGGATTCCCATGCGCACGCGCGTTGATGTTTTCCGATCTAACCCATTGCTGTAGTGTGTGCGACTGTGTGTGTTATGTACGCTCAAGCGATGAGGTGTAACGCTTGATTGCAAATCTGGGTACTCCGCCAGCAACATCGAGTTGTGAAGGAGAGTTGATACCCGAGTTTTCTTCTTCTTCTCATCAGGGCCCACGGTCAGTATGTTGACCATTCTGGCTCCTTTGGGGGGGGGGGGGGGGCTGACTGAAAAATGGGGGGCCGGTCTGTTCTTTACTGAGGACATGCCTGCTTAACTAATATTGAAGGGACAGAGGGTGGAGGGGAAGCTGAAGGGGGGAGGGGCGCTTGATGGATTATTGTTGGTCGTGCACCACTGACGCACAGGGGGCGTCAGCAGTGAAGGTGTCGAGGGTGTCCTGCCGCAGGTCGTTCCACTCCCTTATGGTCCTTGGGAGAAAAGAGTTTGACCAAGAAGACTAGGATACTAGTCTTCTTGGTTTGACCGATATTTCGTGCGGCACTGGGTGCGTTGGAACTGGAGATGGTGTCCACGCCGTTGGCGATGTGGAAGTGGTACCAGCTTTGCATGTAGGCCGGGACAGTGTACAGCTCGATCCCGAGAACCCTGCTGTGGCCTTGTCCGGTCCAGTCCAGTCATCCTGCACGTCGTTGGCTGCTTGCTGATCAGGATCTTCGTGGGACAGAGACTTTGACTTTGACTTTTGTGTTGCTGCATTAGGCCCTTGGTTTTGATTCGCTTTTCCTGCATGGTTTTCTCTGCTTCTCTTTCCAGTGGGGGTTCTCTTGAGAGTTTTTATTTCTTTTTGTTCAAGGTCAAAGGTGAAGACACCCTCACTGGTAATGAGTTTGTCAAATCTCAACTTGGGCTTCTCTCCAGCATTGCACAGTTCTTGGGCTTTCTCTCGGAGTCCTTGACCCTTCTGACGAACCAATGCAGGAACATCTTCTCTGACGTAAACATTACCACATTTCTCCCACGTTTTCAGGTTTGATGCGTTCTTCATGATCATCAACTTTTGCTTGTATAACAGGACCTTAACCACCACTGCATTGTCCTTAGGAATTTGTGTGCTCGTTCAATCATGATCTCTTCCTTGATTCGCATGCCCTCACTGATCACAGACTTGACCTGTTTTTCTCAGTCATCCGAGAGAGAGAGAGAGAGAGAGAGAGAGAGAGAGAGAGAGAGAGAGAGAGCGAGCGTATGATCGTGTTTTTAATGTGTGTCTGCGTTCATGTTTGTGTGTGTACGTTTGTATTTTATGGGAATTGTGAGGACTATTTCAGCAACTTTCCTTGAGATGTTATTACTCTAGATTCCTCAGTTTTCAGCTCATTGTTGTTTTTCTTCATATATAATGTATGTAGTACAATTCTATATTGTTGGGTTGTTTTTTCTTTCTTTCATTCAACTGCATTGTATGTCCGACACCATTATCCACTGTAGTAATATTTCTTTTAACTGAGCACACCATAAGCTTTGCTTGTTGCTGCTTCAGTTGTATTGTATTATCTTCTTTTTCGGACAATAAAAATGTTTAAACCAGAGAGAGAGACTAAATGAACACAAATGATTATAAAACACTGACCTTTGATGGAGGGTAGAGGATCCTTTAGAAGTAGGTTGTAAAAGTCAAATAATGTTGCAGGCCTACAAGTGTAGATTAACACGGTACATAACTGTCCAGAAGATGCTTTGGGGGCATTTTCTTCAAATTTTCTTAAGCTTTCAGTGATCCTGTAACCCAGTAAGTCATAGCCTTGGTCTCCGTTCAGCTTGGTTTTCTTGGTTTTCTTTCCCTTGGTATGGCTTGCTGACCCTAACCCTCCCTCTCTCTCTCTCTCTCTCTTTCCTTTTCTACCCCCCCCCCCCCTCTCTCTAACCCTACCCCCCCCCCCCCACACACACACACACATAATATAACATCAAAGAGGCAAAGCTGTGGCATAGCAGGCCTGTGGTATAGCGGACACCACCCATTTAAACATTAGTACTCTGTTCTTAATAATACTTTTGCGTTTATGCGATTACCAGCTACATGTATTTGTTTCCTTGTTTTCAGATCTTGATCAACCATGACTATTTTCGACAAATGTTACCAAGGAGTGAAGAAGAGGGTGGGGGCAGTGTTCTGCAGCTACGGGCAGCTGGTGGGCCGGTATCCCATCCCCTTCCTCCTCCTGCCCATACTGGTCCTGGGGGGGCTGGGGCTGGGGCTGCTGGCCTTGGATGAGGAGACTAGCATGGAGACTATCTACTTCCCCAAGGACAGCCGCGCCATCAAGGACCGTCAGGTCGTGCGGGACACCTTCCCTGATCTGCGGAACGTCAGCTACAACAGCTTCTCTCTAAGCGACGACGACATGGCTGTGTCCTTCATCTTCAAGACAGTTGATGGTCAGACCATTTTTGACTCGGCTGTAACTGCTGAAATTTCTGCCATTGTGTCTGGTGTCAAGAGTCTCAGCACCTCTGGAAACATGTACAGTGACTTTTGTGCCAAGAACTCAGGACAGTGCGTCGTGAATGGTGAACTAGCTCTGGACTCTGATTTCCAAGCAGCAGTAGCTGCTGGGAACGTCACCTATCCATTTTATGGTGACCACAACTTAGAAACATTGATATCAGACGTAACCCTCAATGATGATAAACTGGTTTCAGCAACGGTTCTCATGACGTCATTCAAGCTGGCAGAAGATGCAGATGACTGGGTGAAGATTTTTTTGGAATATGCAGAAACCCTAGAACCAACCACTGTGGAAGTGGTCTATGAAGCCCCAGATTCTCTTAATGACGAACTGGACAAAAGTACAGCAGGAGATATAATATTCTTCGCCCTTACCATCACAGTCATGTGTGTCTATGCCTCAGTGGTGAGCTCTGGCGGCAACCCGGTGTCCACGCGGGGCCTGCTGGCCTGTGGCGGCATCCTGGCAGCGGGGCTGGGCATTGTGGGCGCTATGGGACTGCTCAGTGCCTGCGGGGTCAAGTTCGTCAACATCGTTGGAATCATTCCTTTTCTCATCATTGGTGAATATTGCAGGTTTTCTGTATAATGTATCTTTGCAAATCTGTCTCTATATCTCTCCTGCTTACCGAAATCCCATTCTGATGGCTTCTGTACAGAAACCGTGATTGCAGTCAAATTCTGTTTTTATTTTATTTTATAATTATAGTCTTTGATGCTTTTCTGTGTGTCTGGCAGGCATCAAAGGACAAAGCGGGGTTATCTTTCAATTCAGAAAGGTAACAGTGGTAGGATGTTTTTACATGTGTAAGCTGCCAGAGCAAGTTTATAATTTAAAAGGAAATGGCTTAATCTTCTTCTTCTTCTTCTTTTTTTTGTTTTTGGGGTGGGGGAGGGTCAAGACCGATATTAGGCCATCATTTGCTTTCAAACTTCTTATGAAAAGAAGACACTGGTTTCATTTACAAATATTTCTAACTGCTAAACTTACTTGTTATTTTATTGTGCACGAAATACTGGGAATATTTTCAAATTTTACACAAGCATAAACAAACATGCATTTCCTTCTTCTGTCCAGGCATTGGTGTGGACGACATGTTCCTGCTGATGTCCTCGTGGAGCGGCAGTCTTCCTAGGGAGGCTGAGCAGCAGACTGTGGTCAACGTGCCCCAGATCATGGGCAACACTCTGGCCCATGCCGGCATCAGCATCACCATCACCTCCCTCACTGACTTCCTGATCTTCGTCATTGGAACCACCTCTGTCTTCAGGAGTGTCACCACCTTCTCACTCTATGCTGGTACAGTTATGGAATGGTCTTTGTAATATATCATAACAGCGTCATTGTAATTTGATATTGTCCTAAAAGCCAGTTTAAAGTTCTATAAAAAATAATTTCTTTTTTCAATTATCGATATGTCATTTATATTTTTGCTAATTCGAGAAATTTAATTAATAACATTAAGACATCATTTTATGCATACCAATTATGCATACCCGTAAACATAATATCTAACTCAAACAGATTCTATAACAATAATTTAAAAAATCATTAACTGGTTTTCTGACTGACTATTTTCTATTTAAAGATCGACGGAAAATCTTACCATACTTATGTTTTATTATGCTAATGAATAGACAATTAGGTTCTTAAAATGGTACAATAGTTTAATGAAACAAAACATACAGTAGAAAAGAAATGGCATTAGATTTCTGGTCCTTTCAGGTGTGGCGGTGCTGTTCTGTTACCTGGCCAATGTGACGCTGTTCGCTGGCTGCCTGGCCATCCATGGACGTCGAGTGTATTCCTGGCGACACTCCTTCACATGCAGGGTCACCAAGTCACGTGACGACCTAAAACAAGATGGACGATCCAAGTGTTACGCTACTTTGTGTGGCGGTAACCCACCCCGGGAAGAAAATGACGATTTGAGTCTCTGTGAAAAACTGCCTGCTCAATTTTTACCTCTGCTTTTCAAGAATGGTATCACCAGCATTGTCATCATTGCTTTGTTTTTAGGATACCTGGCAGTTTCTATTTACGGCGTTGTTAATCTCCAACAGGGTCTGGAACTGCAGGGTTTGCTTTTGGATTCTTCTTACTATTACAAGTACCTGAACATTTTTGACGAGTATTTCCCTCTTAGATTTCCTATGGGATTTATTGTGGAAGACACTGTAGACTATTCTGGAAATGGTAGCCTTCTCTTTGAGGATCTATTACAGGAGGCTCGAGATGATGATGGCATTGACTCCAGCTTTGAGAGATGCTGGTTGACGTCCTATAAAGCCTCAGCCCAATACGATGCTGGAGCACCTGGAGACTTCATCAGTAATCTGCAGACATTCCTAACCACTACTTCAGATTTTTACGCAGACATTGTTTTTGATAGTACTGACACAAGTATTGCATCGTCTAGATGCTTTGTGTTTACCAATCCTCACCCTGTACGGTACGACAATGCTAAGCTTATGGAAAGTATGCGTGAAATTGCAGATGACTCTTCATTGCCAGTGTTTGCTTACCACTCGTCTTTTGTGGCCTGGGAACAGTTCTTAGCCGTGCTGCCTGCCACTCTGATCATGGTGGGCTGTGCTGTGCCCGTGGTGGCTGTGGTCACCTTCCTCTTTCTGCCTCATCCCCTGATGGTTTTTCTCGTGGTTCTCACCATTCTCATGATTCTGGTGGGCATCTTCGGGTTCATGTACTTCTGGGGCCTCACGCTATCCTCCATCACCATGATCCACCTGGTCATGAGTGTTGGTTTCTCTGTGGATTTCTCTACCCATGTGTGTACCGCATACCTCCTGTCCAATGGCGTCAGTCGTCAGGAGCGAGCCCGTGACGCCATCCGCCATGCTGCCAGTCCCATCCTGAACGGAGCCTGTTCCACTCTGCTAGGCATCCTGATGCTCCTGTTCTCCTCCTCCTTCATCTTCCGCTCCTTCTTCAAAGTCATGTTCCTCGTCATCTTCTTCGGCTTCCTGCACGCCATCTTTTTTCTGCCTGCTGTTTTCTCACTCATCGGACCTGAAACCCGGTCACAAGAAATTACTGAAACCAGGTCACAAGAAAACAATGTCGCCATTGCGACAATCAGTCCTATAAAGGAACATTCCAGTGGTCCAGACACCCTGATGGATGATTCAGAAAATGTGAAGAAGACCACTGATGTGGAGGAATCTGGGATATGACGTGTCCTGCTGGACAATTTCCCAAGCACAATTCCCCACCCCCAACAGTTTCTAGCACTCAATTCCCTGCCGTAATCACATGGAACTGTAAGATAATGGGAAAAGAACTAAAGAATTTCCACATTCCTAACATACTAAAACTTTCAAACATGCAATATAATAAAAAGAGGCAAAGCCTTCAAGGCTCACTCGAACAGGCACATATGGGACATTAATAGATATAAATATGTTGGGACGATCCTGGAGGTACTGCAATACCAAGAACGTTCTGAGCTTTTAAACAATGAAGATGATTTTATTCTGCTAGCAATATGATTGAAAGTGTGTGTCCTCCAGCCTGGAACAATAACTATAGAGATAGTGGGACAATCCTGGAGGTACTGCAATGCCAGGAAAGTCCTGAAGTTTGTATTTGATAATCTAGCAATCAATGCAATACTAAGTTTAGGCCAACCCATGGCAAAGGTGGATCAAGCCCCAATCAACCTTATTTATAAACTGTTGAAATTCTCAATGTTTTTATACTTCTATCGATTTTTCTTCTTCTCAAAGTTAAAAAAAGAAAAGTTCAAATGTAGTAATTAATGAAATCATTGCTGTAAACTAATTTTTGACAAGTAAAGCAACCCCATCTCTGGCTATGATAACTTCCTCTGCCCCCTGGTAGGGGGTATTGCTTCTAAATGTATCTTGTTTATTCTTGATATGCTTTACAGCTTATTTATAAATTGTTGAAATTTTGAATGTTTTTATACTTCTCTTGATATTTTATTTCTCAATGTTAAAAAAGAAAAGTTCAAATGTAGTCATTAATGAAATCATTGCCTTTAACCTAGTTTTGACAAGGAAAGCAACTCCATCTGAGCAACTAGTATTTGATAAGGGAAGCAACTCCATAGATGCAATACTCTCTAAATCCCTCATCTAAAATGTTATCTGTTTACAGTGTTGTTTTATGTCTTTAATTATGCAAATCATTATTGTTAGAAAGCTTGCATAAACATCTATGTGTATGCAAAGTTTGAACAATGTACGCCTTCTATTCCCCGAGAAAATGCCAACGTTAATGTTCGGAGATTGGAGCCACGGACACAGCACAGACACACACACATACATACACACAGATACACAACCAAAGAATTAACATACTATAGACTCACTTCGTGAAAGCTTCATTCACACGAGTGAGCAAAAAATTGATATTCCAAAAGATTATTTTAGTTGCTATTTAGGTACAAAAATGGAAAAGCATGTGGAAAGAAAAAGAGAAGAAATGCATAACCACACTCATCTTGTATTTTTAAATTGTCAAATGCTGAAAAGTGGTTTCCCATAATTATAGACTGCAATGCTGCAAGTGTTAGACAAAAATATATGCATTAATATGGACGCACAAAATCGAAAGTTACTGACTAAAGCAAGTGTTGTTGCTGAACTTCCTGTATTTGCAAGACATTTTTCATGGGCTAAAATTGCTCCTCATATTGATTTACCTCCAGTAGTTCAGGCACGTGTGATCAACAATCTTGAATGGGAGAGCATGATGATCATAGAGGACCAAATTATCTTCCAGTTTCCATTCCAAGGTTTCGGGGTGAGGCAGAACTAAGTGCTGAAAGCGAGTCCTTAATTAAAAATTCTTAAATATGGTGCTCAAATGAAAAAGTAAAGAAAGTGTTTATCTGGTCGATGTCTCTCTCTCTCTCTCTCTCTCTCTCTCTCTCTCTCTCTCTCTCTCTCTCTCTCTCTCTCTCTCTCTCTCTCTCTCTCATTTGTGTTATTTTCTAGGTTTTTTTATGCAAATGTTATGTGTCTTTATAACCCCCTCCCCCAGCCTCCCTATGACACGGGCAGAAGGCCTAGTCATTAAAATTGTTTGAATCTCTCTCTCTCTCTCTCTCTCTCTCTCTCTCTCTCCATCTCTTGACCAATGTGCTTGAACTAACCTTAAAATTAAAATTAAAATTGGCAGCATTCATCGCACCATAAACTTCGTAAACGTTACTTTAGCATTCTAAATATTGATAATCTTCAAACCCACTGAAAATATGGTTATGTTGCACAAATAAGCTTACACCCCAATATGTGCAGCAAAACATTTGTCACTTCTAATCAGGAATGAAAAGCTGGGTGCAGACGGAGAGCATGCTATTCCATCTGCAGTTTAGTTGTTCCATGATTGTGTGAACTGGAATGACTTCTTGCCTTATTGTCCATGCTCGGCTTTTAATCACAATCGCTGGCTAGCATCAGGTGGAAGTAAGTGACCAACACCACGATGTTGTCCCTTGCCGATTCAGCTATGCTTGCTACTCTGCTTTTAATTGCAAAAAGGGCAATCCTTTTCTCAGCTTCTCTATATTCATCCCCAAGCTGTCAGTGTCAAGAACAGCATCAGACGCCTATATCTTATGATATTCTTGGATTATGCTCTCAGAATATGCAACTGTTTTGTTGTTGTTTTTGTTGTAAGGCATGCTCTTCATACATAGATTCTTGTTTTGCAGCTGCTATCCAGTTCATGGGGAAACACTATCTACACAGCTTTGAAAGACATATTATAGGCTCTCGGATTTGGGTGGTTTTGGGTTGTTGTTTTTATTCAACTAAAAGATGCTTCTACCAGATTAGGAGCCAGGTAGGCTGCATGTATCCTAGCTTCCAAAAGTTTTCTTCTTCTTTTTCATCTTCTTCTTCGATCGCTCAGACAGTTTCCTGCCAATTATGAGCGCAGATGCGTCATGTTGCCGTTATGCGCCACCGTTATGCGCCTAGCCTAAGAAATAGGCCCAGCAAGTCCAACTTCAGCTGGAGAAAATCTTTTTGAAAGTGTTTCATGAAAAAAAAAAAAGGCAGGAGAATGGACTGATAAGGCAGAAAGATAGTAAATGACATTAAGCAAAGGGAAAAGGCAGAGTGAAAGAGAGTGACAGATTAGAGGAAGCTACAAGCACAGAACTTCCAAAAGTTGGGGAACTATTTATACCAAAGACCGCTCGGTATCCCCACGGTGGGCAGAAGTCTTTATTGGATATATTTGATGATGACTAGCATGGGTTGATTGGCAATGTGAAGCTCTTCTAGTCTGATAAGAAAGCAGTCCAGGAAATCGTAAGCTACACCTCAGCTACACTTCAGCTCCACCAGCTTGCAGAATATCACTTTATGTAGTGCAATAACAACGTACTACATCCTTAGTTTTCTATTGACATGTTTACATCTCATCACCCCAGTATTTATTGTACCTAAACGGTTAATTTGTGTCATATTAAAGCTTATACTGTGCCAACGTACTATATATGAATTTCTGAATGGCGGCTGGCAAGTACAAGACTAAACAGGCTGATTTAAACATCATCAAAGAAAATAAAGATAGGTACATTTCAAATCCTTCGTGAATTATGCATCAGGAAACCAATATTAATATATTAAAAAATAAGAAAAAAGATAACTCCAAACTTTGTGATAGCCACAAAACACAGAAAATAAATATTAAAATATATGAATAAAATTCAGAACATGAAAGAGACATGAAGATGATGGGGAATACAACATATATGAAGTGAATTAATTACTAATTACAGTGGTTACAAAGCATCTATTAACAGAAAGAAAATCCTCTACTGATACACTTTAAATACCCACCTGTACCTATATGTATATTATAACCCTATGTAGTACACAGGCATGCATTTTCAGTAAACGTTTATGCATACATTATATAGGTTTATACATTCATAAACAATCAGACATAATGTATGTAGTATATGTAATTTTACATTCGCATACTTGTATTTCTTGCTCACAACACACGTCATCAAGTAGGCTACCACTAAAAAAAATTAACTCAGTGATCGTACTACACAAATAGGCAAGAAAGTTACTTCTAACATCTTTTTGACTCGAAAATAAATCTGTGAACCGTTTCAAAAATAACAATGTTTATTTTGGTTGGCAGATTAAAATTCCCCTGCAAAAGAATGTCTGGTTGGGTGTAGTCCCCGGGGTAAAGTTAGAATAGTATTTAAGCGAGAGGTTTAAAACAACTGACAAGATAATAAATAGTGTTCAGCATTTTCATGGGCAACACCGCAACGACAGAGTGGACTGTTGACTAAATGACAGTTAAATAGATCATTATTCAGGTCACTTATTCCTAAGCAAAGCTTACAGTGTATGATTTGTTCTCTTCGATCTCCAAAATAATAGAAATTTGGCACAATAGCATCATTAGCTCATAAATGTTGTTTAGCTTGGCTTCAAGAGGTACTATTTTTAATCGAATCAGGTAATGAATTCCAAAGGATGGTAGTGGAAGGCACAAAAGAATCACGATATAGTTCAGTATTAAACTTTAGAATAGACCGGTCGAGAGGTCGTCTTCTGTGGTATGGATTTCGGTCTGAAACAAGTTCTGGAATAATGTCTGTTGAATAATCTGGACATAGGCCGTTGATCATTTAAAAATATTGTATAAGTTTATGTCTTTTTCTCCTTTCCTTAAGAGTACAGAAACCAGATTCTTTATATAGCTTATGGTGACTTGTTCCTCTAACGGCTCCAATTATTGTACTAATCCCTTCAAGATGTACATTTTCAAGAGCGTTAGATTGTGCATCTGTGCAATTGTCCCATATTATGTCAGCATAGTCAGAGTGTGGTAATATAAATGGTTTGTACATTATTTATAAAGCCTTTTTACTAAGTTTATACTTATAAGTTTTTAAAACAAGATATCAACATTGTTACTTTGCTAATTATATTTTTATTTTGTAAATACCATTTGCAGTTGTTTTGTAATATCCTATGTGAGTCTGTGCTTTGTAAATACACGTTGCCGAAGTTTAAGAGTAAGAAAATATTATTTCCACGACAAAAGTTGAGTAAATCAATCTTTTCTTCATTGAAAGTGATCTCCCATTGCAGAGAACAAGAATATTTGATTTCTAGGCCAGAGTTTAATGTTTTGTGCTCGAGCATTGGGGTCGTTTAATGCTAATGACATACTGGTATCATCTGCGGATAGTTTAACATTGGACTGGATGGCATTTACAATATCATTAATAAGAAATAGTAGGGGACCTAATGCAGAACCTTGGGGCACACCTGCAGGATTATTTTTATAATAAGAAATAACACCTTTAATTATTACAGCTTGTATTCGGTCAGAGAGATCATCTTTAAACCAAATAAATAAGCTGCCTTGTATGCCAATTGCTCTCATTTTGAGGAGAAGTCCTTTATGCCAAACTCTATCAAAAGCTTTTGATATATCAAAATATACAGATTGTGTAGTAATACCATGGTCATGAGATTGGCATAAATCGTTATAAATACTTAGCAGCTGGTTCACAGTAGAGTCACCTGGAGTGAACCCAGATTGTGATGGAGTAATTATGTGATTTGATTGTAAAAAGAAAAAAAAACCTTTTTTGTACACATCTTTCCAGGACCTTACCAACACAGCTTAACAAGAACATTGGACAATAATTATTACATTGGTCATTTTTGGCTTTCTCATGCAGGGGGTTTACGTGGGCTGTTTTCCATATTTTGGGAAATTTACTTTCTTGTAAGCTTCTGTTAACTAAATCAGTCAATGGATCTAAAGTAATTGGTAGAGCCGCAATGAGTAATTTGTTGTGAACAAGATCTAATCCTACTAATTTGCTTTGATTTAGGTTGAGGACAACATCCTTAACATCAGAAATGTAAGTATAATATCAGAAAGCTCCAGGTCTAAAAATGGAATATCAGGTGGGATATCATTGTCGTTTTCAAGAGTTGATTGACTAATAAAATAATTATTAAACATTTTAGCTTTTTCTTTGTATAATAAACAATACTGTTATGCATAATTGGTGGAATTTTACTAGAATCAATACCCTTTTTCTTTCGAAATGATTTTACAAGTTTCCACCATTCCTTCGTTCCAAAATTAGACTGGGTTATTACTTTATTATCTAATTCAGATGTGTACCCTTGTCTTTCTTTCTCAGTTACATAATTCCTAAATCGACTTTCAAGCCAGTCTTCAGGTTTGTTAGTTAATTTGGCTCTATTATGTAAATCTATTCCCTCCTCAATAAGTAGCCTAATTTTCATCGGGGTCTCTTTGATTTTTTCCTTTCGTCTCAGACGCTTTTCAGTAGCGGCGTCACTTCTCTCTTCCTCCAGCTTTCTGCTGGCTCTTTTGATGGTGAAGCGCCATTTGTCCCGATCAGAAGATTCCTGCTGCCAGGTTGGACCTTATCAATCAATCAACACTGAATTCCTAAAGATGAAATTATCATATTACAGCTGTTTTACCTACCTGGTGACATTCGTAATAATTTTATTTTAATAAATATTTAGTACAGAAACTTTCGTTGAAGGCTTTTTATTGTTGATTTGTCTTCTTTCTTTGATGATTTCAAAGAATGTTTTAGTGTGTTGATCTTTGTTATTATGGTATCAACTTTGAATTTGAAATAACCTTATCTTCGAACTTTCAAATTATCACAATATTCACAGAAAATGTTGTTTGGAAGTGAATAAAATATCTCTCTCTCTCTCTCTCTCTCTCTCTCTCTCTCTCTCTCTCTCTCTCTCTCTCTCTCTCTCTTTCTCTGAATGAATAATGTAATGTAGAAATAGGTTTGATGTTGCCATGGGTACATGTATTTACACTTTAAATTGTGTATGTTAAGATGAGTAGGTAAAGTCATATTATGTTTGACTTTACTACGTGCATGTGTTTCTTTCCAAATAAGTACATTTTAATGATGAGCATATAAAGTATGATTAGGGTTGATTTTGTCATATGTTTGTGCACTTCTCAATTTGTGAATGTTAGAGATGAGTGTGAAAAGTAGGATTGGGTTTTATTTTCCCGCGTGTATGCCCAAGTTACTTCCCAATTTTTTAATATTAAAAATGAGTATAGTCAATATTATATTTGATTTTGTTATTGATGTGTTACGATATAGGGTTGTATTTTGCATGCTTTATGTTGCTTTGTCTGTGCTTATTTTCATTTTCCATTTTCTACTCTTATATATGTATTTTGTCCAGAGGCCTGGATCTAAAAAAAAGCATGTTATTGCTTACTCTATTACTCTCTATAAATAAAATTCATTCAATCATACTCTCTCATATTGTTTTCGAGTTTATTTTTATCTTTATAATTATATGCTTATGATACTCTCTGTGTGTGTGTGTGTGTGTGTGTGTGTGTGTGTGTGTGTGTGTGTGTGTGTCTGTCTGTCTGTCTGTGTGTGTGTGTGTGTGTGTGTGTGTGTGTGTGTGTGTGTGTGTGTGTGTGTGTGTGTGCCTGAAAAAAGGATGGGGCAGACAATTATTCAGTTTAAGATTGTATTTTCTTCACTCATTTGTTTTCTTTTTGGTTGTTCTTTGTATTTATGCTTGGTTTCTTTTCTTCGTTTTCTATGTTTCTTATTTTTCTACATGAGGACTGGATGAAAAAAAGCAATGTTGCTTAATCTATTATCCTCAATAAAGAAAAGTTAATCATTCATTCTCTCTCCCTCCCTCTCTCTCTCTCTCTCTCTCTCTCTCTCTCTCTCTCTCTCTCTCTCTCTCTCTCTCTCTCTCTCTCTCTCTCATGCCAATGGACTGTGAAGGCTTACCTAAATACTATTTACAATAGTTGTATTAAAACAGCAAACCATACGCCACAATCTCGTACAAATAATACAAAATAGAAAATAATATCACACACACACACACACACACACAATACACTAAAATCCATAAAGCTTAGAGACAGATCTGACTTAATAATCGAAATTAATCATCTTATTCATTTTCTCATTCAAAAGGTTCTAGAGTAACCTTTACTTGGGTTCCGTCACATTGTGGTATTTATGGAAATGAATGAGCAGACAGAGTAGCCAGAAGAGGTGCACGACATAATATAATTTATTGGCTGTGAAAATATTAACATTCCTTTATCTGTAAAGCAATGTCTTTTAGAAAGACAGCAAAACTCGTGTGGGCTGTAATGTAAATTCACATACCTCTTATCTTGCAATGTTTCTCCGTTAAGTCATTTTCCAAAATAAATTTCTAGTTTATGTTTTAGACATATAATTTCTTTAAAATGTGAACATTTTAATACTGCAAGATGTATATGTGTGGAGAAACTTTTAACAATCCATATACTGTTTCATTGTCCCGTTATGAGAGAGTACCTACCCAGTTTCCAATTACCTGAAAATCTTTCAATCGATTATTTTAAAATCCTAATGTCAAATCACTTATATTTGTCTAATGTATTAAAACATTTACTTCATAGTCCCATTGGTAAGTTATTGTGACATTTTTGTTTTTGTTTTTAAACAGGGTTATATTTGGTTGTTATTGTTAAGCAATTTAAGTTTTATGTTTTAATTCATAAAATAACATCAGTGTAATCATTTACAATATCATAGTAATCTAAAAACACTTTAAGTGAAAAGACCGGCATTAAATTAAACAAACCAAAACAGAGACAGAGAGAGAGGGGGGGAGGGATAGGGGAGGGGGATAGTGAGGATGAATGATGGAACGGCCGCAGATTATCAAAAAGAGATAACTTACACTTGTAAGTAATAGTGCGTAACAATTACGTATTACGTCCCATTTATTGTGCAACATTTCTAGGAATATGATAGTACTTTTTGAGGCGTCTGTACACTTACTCCCATTCACACACAAACCACACCAAGGCCAAGATTACTAAACGAGACAACTTTTACTTTTCCAAATCTTTATGTGTGGGTGCACTGGTGTCGTCATAGCATTTCCAATAAACAATGTAGTCACATCACCTAACTACCGCGCAACAACCCGTAAAGGGCTCGGCACACGCTGCAACATTTTAGTTGATACAACTGGTTGCATACAACAAGTTGCAGTTAAAATCGCAGAGCTTGCGGCTCACGCTGCAACTTTGATGCAACACCCTTGCAATCCCGTGCCATGGAAAATTCTCGCGCGACTTTCCGTGACTTCCTTTGGTTTACATTCTAACAAAATGGCTTCCTCCAAGCGCGATGAAAATGAACACGACGATCTTATCATTGCTGCTGCTGCTGCTGTTGTTATTTTGTCATTCACGATGACGATGGTCGGTACCCGAGTCCTGTTTCGAGTAGGGGTGTACTTCTAAAAACTCGAAATGACAAATAGGGCCTACTAGGCCTAGTAGCCTATTTCTATGTTTACACACTGTTTTGATCTAGGCTACATCGATTGAAAAAGAAAACATGCCGTGGAAGTATTCATCATTCATGATGCCGCCCATTTCATGGCTTATTTGAATTTTGGCCTCTTGTACATGCCCCGACTTTTGTTAATCGGGACAATCGGTTCCCAAATGCAGGGAAAATTACGAATTAACTCGATCGATAACTTGCATGTTTCAGTCCGACGGTTTCACTCCGACATTGAGACATAAAAATCACGTGATACGAAGCGACGCGCGCGCTCTGATTGGCTGCAACCTACAACTTGTTGCAAGTGGAGGCTCAGAGATAGGATCGTTTTCTATCGCCACCACCACCACCACCCATACCCACCAACAACGTCAGTGAAAAGAAATTCTATGGAGAGCCGGACAACAGAAGGTCTTCAGAGAAGATCGAAGCCATCCTCAATCAAGCGTTTATCGGCCCTGAACTCGAGCTCCTTACACTCAGGAGTCAGGACTTATAGTGGCTTCTTCTGTCCTCCTTCACCCCATACCGCTCCATACCCTCGAACACATTTCTCAAAATAAACTGAAAATATGCAATTTGTAAATAAACCGTTCAGTCGAATTTGACACTAATTTGAAATCAGATTTTGAAACTAACACCCGTAGGGCCTACTACTTTTTGTCTGGAACGGGGAAATCACTCCAGGTATTTAAAATGTGGGAAGGTAGGAAAGGGAGATTGGGGATTGCTTTGGTAGGGGAAATAATTACGTAGAGATCTCTTTCTCTCCAAGGACCACAGGACCACAGGGGTTTCAAACCCCGAAACACATAATCGCTAATATCTCGCGAAGTTTTGCATGTATTTCAATGCAGTTTTTTACAACATTTCTTGATGAATGGTCTATAACACAGTTGTCATGAATTTGTCTGTGCGCCGGCGCGTGTGCGCATGATCGCGCGCGCTCAAATCACGGGTCCGAACCCCAAGGCTATATATATTTTTAAAAAAACTATTCAGTTACGTGCTGTTTTGATGCGTTTTTATGTAGTTACGTGCTGTTTTGATGCGTTTTAATGTATGTGTACAACCGACACATTCCGTTTTCGGAGTAGCTCGGCGATGCTGCGAGGGGACTTTGAGCCGCTCGGCGTTGCACTTATTTGGTGTTTATCATCTCAGCAAAGCACACAGAATACATGTAGCTTCCTAATGTCATCTACCCAAAGTAGCACTAAACAGCTAAAACAGCACTTATCATATAACAGCACACAGTAAACCTCCAACAAACAGAACACAGCCCAACCAGGAAGGTCACTCACTATGCCTACATAGGGGAGCTCTCAATCAATCAATCAATCGATCAAAATTTATTGTCTTTAAAAAGATGTTTAAAAAATCTTTGTCTGGCATGCACATAAAACATAAACATAATAAGAAACATATCATTTACAAACTCTCATCCAAAATCAACTTTTCTGCACATTTTTCCTTATATAAATGAATAAATAAATAAATATATAGTATTACATTACAATGCAAAATAAACACTAGGAAGTACACACACACACACACGCGCACACACACACATCTAAAAGTAAAACCAACAGTTTGTGTATGATAATATGACAATATGCATCAAACAAATAAAATGAATAATATCACAAGAAAATGTATAATAGAAGCACATAAAAACAAAGTTTAGTTTATCAATTAAAAAAACAATTGTGCTAGAACAATAATAATATTAATGAATACTAAAATCAGCACGCATTCACCCAAGCTAGCTCTCTCTCTCTCTCTCTCTCTCTCTCTCTCTCTCTCTCTCTCTCTCTCTCTCTCTCTCTCTCTCTCTCTCTCTCTCATTATTATTAGACATGCAGGTTTAAGATGTACACGGATCTGGCAGAGTGTGAAGGAGGGTGCGTGTGACTAGATAGATGTGTGCGTATGAGGGCGTGTGAACACTCTTCTCTGTGAGTTTGTTTGTAAGAAAAGGGGGAGGGGGTGGGATGGGGGGGAGGAATAACAGTTTCTGGTATATTGCTTGCCAAATTTTGCATGATTTTTTCGGCGTATTCTATGTTATTTTTCTTATTTGTTATCGCCCCTACCCCACTGTTCCGTTTGACATGGGCAGATGGCCCAGTTCATTAAATCGTTGTTCTTGTTCTTGTTCTTGTTTCTCTCTCTCTCTCTCTCTCTCTCTCTCTCTCTCTCTCTCTCTCTCTCTCTCACACACACACACACACACACATACACACACACACACATACTCACACATGCACAGACACACACACACACACACTCACACACACAAAGCTTAAACCAACAATTTGCATAAAAGTAGTAATATGCATAACACAAACTAAAATAAATATCACAATCAAAATATGTAAGATAGTAATTAGATCATATGATAATAATGTATAGCTAAAAGTCAACACAGAGTCGCCCCTCTCTTACCCCACCCCCGTCTGTCTCTCCCCCTAAGCGAGCACACACATACATAAATAATACAAATAGCAAATTAAATAATATCACCTGCAGCAATCGTAACAACATCACGCAGATGAGAGAGGTAGCAGAACAAGAGGCTGGCTTCGAAGAAGAAAAATCTGTTTAACGTCCTCCGGTCTGAAACAGACACATATGGGACATTAGTAGATATAAAGATGGTGGGAACGATCCTGGAGGCAATGCCCGGAGGCAGTGCAACGGACAGTGGACAATCTTGTTCATCAGTAATGTTAATTAATGAGTGTTACTACAAACGTTACCAATACCATCTCTCTCTCTCTCTCTCTCTCTCTCTCTCTCTCTCTCTCTCTCTCTCTCTCTCTCTCTCTCTCTCTCTCTCTCTCCGCTTTCTCTCTCTCGCTCTCTCTCTCGCTCTCTCTCTCTCATATTCCCATCTTATCTTATTTTATTTTTTTCTTCCTTAAAAGTGGTATTATTCTGAAAAATTGTCATTGTCTCAGAATTGTTTCCCTTTTTTCATACTCACCAATTCAAGTTCATCATGATTAATTATTATCCATGTTTGCTTTTAATTCCCATTTTTGATTCTTTTTCAATTATTTCATGCGCCAATTTTTTTTGATTTTTTTTGGCTTGATTGTTTTATGTTAAATTGTCTTGCTTGATGCATTGTATGAATGTGTGAGTGAGAAAGCAAGGTGCAAAGAAGATATTGTGGCTTATCCTTTTTTACTCTCAATAAAACATTCGTATTCGTACCCCCTCTCTCTCTCTCTCTCTCTCTCTCTCTCTCTCTCTCTCTCTCTCTCTCTCTCTCTCTCTCTCTCTCTCTCTCTCTCTCTCTCTCTCTCTTCCCGTGTTCTCTCAACTCTGAAAAATGCCAAATGTTTCGAATCAGTTGTGTTGGTTTCAGATCGAGTCGTTTGTTTGTTTGCCAGTTTGTTTTTCCCGTAAAAAAAAAGAACGGTTTGGTGCTTCCAACTCTTCAAAACTGAAAAGTACAAGACGCAAATAGAGGGAAGTCTGGCTGTTGCCCATGCTTTGGGGTTGTCGAAAATAACTTTGGTGGAGGGAGTTAATTAGTGAAGAGATTTAACCTAATACGATAGTGACGTTGTCTGTAAAAGTGAAAGTTCGTTTAACGTCCTCTGGCCTAGAACAGGCACATATGGGACAATATAGATAGTGGGACGATCCTGGAGGTACGGCAATACCAAGATAATCCCAAGATTTTAATCGATAAGACAGTACAGTAACGGGTGATATTGTCTGTGATGAAAGTTCGTTTAACGTCCGGCTCCAGTATTGAACAGGCACATAGGCCCTATATGGAACATTAATAACTATAAAGCTGGTGGGACAATTCTGGACTGGTACTGCAATACCAGGAAAGTCCCGAAGTTTTAAAATAATAAAGATCATTAATATATTTTTACTAGCTATACCCGTGCTCCGCATGTGTTGTCACGGCGGCTGTTCCATTTGCCTCCCACTGGAAATGTACATTTCATGTAAACGCCACCCTTAACGATGACTGGGGGGGGACCTCAACTAGCAGAATCTGGCATGGTAAGGACTCTAACAGCCATCCACACCCCAAATCCCAAGTCTCTACCTCGAGCAGTTTGATAGAAGATATAGAAGACCGGCAAAGCTCCGCACTGACTTGGTTTTGTTACTTTGAGAAATTAAATGGGCCAATTTCCATACTAATGGGCCAATAATGGGTCACTGTAGTATTAAAATTAAATTTTATTGCAGACTTCATGGGTCAGATGACCCCTGGCTGCACAAAATGAGGGATCAAATAACTGTCAATGCCGGTCAATGACCCGGTCCCTCTGACAATCTGAAGCTCTGAACATGCAAACAGCACATGTGACAAACCATCAACGTACCATCATTCAAAGCTCCGAGCAGATCCTGGAGGTACTGCAATACTAGGTCTGACACGGTATGGTGATAGTAATCCGCTTTGATTCGTTACAAACTACGCTTGGATAAAGTCAAGTTAAAACATCTTTTAATTAAAATTGCAGGATCACAATTTAAAAGATAAAAATTCAACTTTATTATTTGACGAATTATGTTTTTACGAACTTTATGATTAAAAAGAATGAAAAATGGTGTTTTACGTCCTCTCGGTCTGGAACAGACACATATGGGACATTTGTAGATACAAAGATGGTGGGAACAATACTGGAGGCAATGCCCGGAGGCAGTGCAACACCAGTAAAGTCCCGATTTTTTAACAATACAGATAGGTGTAGCAGTAACCACGCCTCGGTTAGGGGGTTTCCTGGTAGCGTGGCCCGCCCCCCCGGTTGCATAAAACAAAACAAAGCGCAATCGCTCTCTCACACACACACACGCGCGAGCGCGAGCGCGCACGCACGCACGCACCCACGCACGCACCCACGCACACGCACACGCACACGCACACACACACACACACACAGACTGTATTGTTCATCCATGACACATTTTTCGCAACAGTAAAGTACTTTGAAATCTGCTGGAAACTCCCCTTGATGCACAGCATAATCCACCCCTCTAAAAAATCTGCCCCACAGCTCATAGTCACTTACTTCACTTCATTTAGGTTATGGGTGAAAGGAGAGACGCATCCTGTTTATGTTATTTCTGAGAATTCCTCTTCCAGTCAGCTAACTGCTTAGTGGGGAAAAACAGATTCGGGTTCAGCATTCCAAAGTGCACGCACGCACCCACGCACGCACGCACACGCACACGCACACGCACACGCACGCACACACACACACACACACACAGACTGTATTGTTCATCCATGACAAATTTTTCGCAACAGTAAAGTACTTAGAAATCTGCTGGAAACCCCCCTTGATGCACAGCATAATCCGCCCCTATAAAAATCTGCCCCACAGCTCATAGTCACTTACTTCACTTCATTTACGTTATGGGTGAAAGGAGAGACGCATCCTGTTTATATTATTTCTGAGAATTCCTCTTCCAGCAGCTAACTGCTTAGTGGGAAAAACCGGATTCGGGTTCAGCATTCCAAAGTCACATTCTTTCACGTGCAGGGGTCAGAAACATCCAAAATAACAACGGCAACCTTGCTAAGACATCCATACAACTTATAACATTATACATCTTACAACGAAAACAGGAGAGAACAAGGGCATCGCTGAGCGGCAGATATGTTCTTTGCCGGTTACGCCCTGTACATGCCCCGCCCTGTCCCTTCCCCCTTCACATCTTCGGTCCCCGTCCTCCTTGTGACCTTTGGGTGATGCACCTACACACCCTTGACTGGGTGCAAATCGTTTTCTGGGATGCACACCCTTAATTGGTGGGGTGAACACCCTTAACACTGAGACATGTCTGCCACTCGGCGACATTTAAGCCCCACGTGGCACATTTTGTGCTAGGATGTCTTTTACGTTTAGTATTAGACCTTCTCCTTTACCGGGATGTACACCCTTAATTAGTGGGGTGTACACCCTTAATGGGGTGTACACCCTTAACTCGGGGACATGTTTGCCGCTCGGCGAAATCCCACGTGTCATAATTTGTACTGCAATGTATTTTACTCTTCTTTTCACCCCCCCCCCCCCGACCCCCCCAAAAAAAATAATATTGGGAGTGATTCTATACAGTATTTCACGAGATATAGGAGGGTGAAGAAAAACGAAAACATGTCTGCCGCTCGGCGACATTCTATTTCCGAGGGATAATTTATGTACGAATGTGTTATACTCTTAGTGTCACATCCTGACACAAAATTGGAAGGGATTCTGTCTTCTAGTTCACGAAATACAGCTTGAACAAGACATATACAGTGCAAAGAAGGAAATTTCGGTTTTCAAGGTCACACTTTAAGGTCAAGGTCAGCATGGCGATAATCTATGTTCGGATGTTTTCTACTCTAGGTTATACAGTACCACACACAATCTGAAGTGCTTCTGTCAAGTACAAATGTGGAAAATATGGCAAACGTTTTTGCGCAGATACCTTCCTCTGATAGCGACACACCACCCCACACAATTTGAAGCGATTCGGTCAAGCGGTTCGGGAGATATCCTTGGGTCAGACAGAAGAAAAAACCAGAACAAGGGCATCACGAGCGGCAGATATGTCCTTTGCCAGTTACGCCCTGTACATGTCACGCCCTGTACCTCCCTTCCCCCTTCACATCTTCGGTCCCCATCCTCCTTGTGACCTTTGGGTGATGCACCTACATACCCTTGACTGGGTGCAAATCGTTTTCCGGGATGCACACCCTTAATTGGTGGGGTGCACACCCTTAACACTGAGACATGTCTGCCACTCGGCGACACTTAAGCCCCACGTGTCACATTTTGTGCTAGGATGTCTTTTACGTTTAGTATTAGACCCCCTCCTTTACCGGGATGTACACCCTTAATTAGTGGGGTGTACACCCTGTACACCCTTAACTCGGAGACATGTCTGCCGCTTGGCGACATTAAAATCCCTCGTGGCATAATTTGTACTGCAATGTCTTCTACTCTTCTTTTTACACCTCCCCACAAAATTTGGAGTGATTCTATACAGTATTTCACGATATATAGGAGGGTGAAGAAAAACGGAAACATGTCTGCCGCTCAGCGACATTCTATTTCCCAGGGATAATTTATGTACGAATGTGTTATACTCTTAGTGTCACATCCTGACACAAAATTGGAAGGGATTCTGTCTGCTAGTTCACGGGATACAGCTTAAACAAGAAATATATAGCGCAAAGAAGGACATTTCGGTTTTCAAGGTCACACTTCAAGGTCAAGGTCAGCATGGCGATAATTTATGCTCGGATGTTTTCTACTCTAGGGTATACAGTACCACACACAATCTTAAGCGCTTCTGTCAAGTACAAATGTGGAAAATATGGCTTAAAACCCAATTTGTAGACCCCTAACACTTTCTATGCCTACCGATCTCCCGGACCGTGACCTTGACCTTGATCGGTATGCCATCATCAGAACGGGCATAATCCAAAGTACCTCCATGACAAATGTGAAGACTGTAAGACCAACGGTGTGGAAGTTATGGCCCTTTAAAGATTTTCGGTTTTCAAGGTCGTATGCCAAGGTCAAGGCCAGGACGCCTTCCTCTCATGGTGACACACCACCACACAAAATTTGAAGCGATTCGGTCAAGCGGTTCGGGAGATATCCTTGGGATAGACTGACAGACGGACAGAAAAAACTACAAAGAAACATACACAAACGAAAACATACTCCGTTGCGATCTACTTCGTAGATCGGCAAAGAGCAAAAACAAAAAAAAGAAACAAACTCGAATGAAAACATACTCCTTTGCGATCGTAGATCGGCAAAGAACAAAAAAAGAAACATACACGAACGAAAATAGACTCCTTTGCGATCGTAGACAATGATCATTTTTAGAACTTCAGTCAGCCAGTATAACTATAAGGGCTGCAGCGTCTGCAGATTCAGATACACATGCCCCACATGGCCGAAAGGCCAAAGAGGGCGTAAAACATTATTTCTTCAGATTCGGATACTGCAGCAGCAAAATATAGCTGCATCGTCTGGGGTTATGAACCAGCCTGCAGCAATATGCGACCAATTCGTCAAGAAAAGGTTAAACCTCATCGGCTATATGGTACCGCCACAATCTAGAGAAGAATGAATGAAAAATTGTGTTTTACGTTCTCTCGGTCTGTAACAGACACATATGGGACATTTGTAGATACAAAGATGGTGGGAACGATACTGGAGGCAATGCCCGGAGGCAATGCACCACCAGTAAAGTCGCAATTTTGTTTTAACAATACAGATAGGTGTAGCAGTAACCACACCTCGGTTAATATAAACCTCATCGGCTATGGTACCGCCACATACAATGAACTGGTGAACTATCTAGAGAAGAATGAAATGAATGATGAATGAAAAATGGTGTTTTACGTCCTCTCGGTCTGGAACAGACACATATGGGACATTTGTAGATACAAAGATGGTGGAAACGATAGTGGAGGCAATGCCCGGAGGCAGTGCAACACCAGTAAAGTCCCGATTTTTTAACAATTCAGATAAGTGTAGCAGTAACCACGCCTCGGTTAAACCTCATCGGCTATGGTACCGCCACGTTAACTATAAGTAATATCTAGAGAAGAATGAATGAATGAAAAATGGTGTTTTACGTCCTCTCGGTCTGGAACAGACACATATGGGACATTTGCAGATACAAAGATGGTGGGAACAATACTGGAGGCAATGCCCGGAGGCAGTGCAACACCAGTAAAGTCTCGATTTTTTAACAATACAGATAGGTGTAGCAGCAACCATGCCTCGGTTAAACCTCATCGGCTATGGAAACGCCACAATCTGGGATAATACTGGAGGCAATGCCCGGAGGCAGTGCAACACCAGTAAAGTCCCGACTTTTTAACAATAAACATTCTAATTAATTGGCTAAATGAATGTGTGTTATGATTCACGTGAAATACTTCCGTATAAAAATAATTCTATATCCTACTATTTTCGTTCACCACATAGACCGAATCCATACCGAATCAAATACAAAAATAAGATATTTCATCAGATTCGTTCAGATTTATTTAGACAGTAGAATTTCACGTCAATCATGCCTCACAAATGTCAATCGGATCGTAGTGAATCGAATCGTATGCCGTGTGGCTAGGCCTTTAGAGGGAAATCTGAAAATGTTGGGTGGATTCTATAAATAGGTTTGTAGGCCTAGCCTCGTTTTCAACACAATAGAATGGGGAATTCCCTTCCTGCAGACTCGTTCTGATTTTGTGCCAAAACATTCAGGGTCATGACATTTAGAACAACAAACAAGAAGATGTTTGCCTGCCAAAAAGATGTCTAGGAAACTACGTCTTTTAGGCCTACTTTTGATGCAGTGCACAATAGAGACTCATTGGTAAACGAACCAGCAAGCTGTATCAATGGTGTTAGAGGTGATTCCTTCGACAAACAAGGCGCTGTGACTGTGACTGTGAGTATCATTTCCGTGATTTCGTGTTTACAAAGTTAACTTGACTGTTTCTGACAGGAAAAGCAACCCAATCATGCGTAGGTGGAAGATTTACACTTCTACGGCTTTCTTTTGGTTGCCGTGATGTGAAACTTTGCGTAATGGGAACGTAAATCTGATCTTTGTGTTGACATTTTGGTGGAAAGTTGTGGTTTGTCACTTTGTGGTCACTCGCTGACGCCAGCACAGCGGCGTTTGGCAAAGGAAAGGGAAAGTCAAGTCGAGACGAGATCTAGGCTAGGTTACTTTATTTTAAAAGCAGGTCACCTGTTTTGTGATTGTTCTGCGAGTGGGAATAAAAAGAGTAGATGAAAATCCGCGAAAGTTACACTTACAGTAACAGGGCTTCTGAAAACGTACAGATTGTGCGTATATACGCACTAGGGCTCGCATATCACCCCCTAGAATGACACTGCGTGAGATTTACCCTTCAAAATATCATTTAGGGGGTGAGGCATTTAAATGATGACACGTGTAGGGTTAAAATTCCTAGCTCGTTAAAATTCATAGCTCGCTACTATGAGAGTGACTATTTGCGACAACCACAAATTTCACTATTTCGTTACTTGAACCATTTACACATGTACCTAACCCTAACCCTAACCCTAACCCTAACCCTATCCCTCACCCTAGAAAAAAGTGAAATTTGTCATTCATGCTCAATGTCGCAAAATGCCGCAAATAGTCAGTCTTATAGTATAGCGAGCTATGAATTTTAACGAGCTACGAATTTTAACCCGACAACGCGTGCGTGAACACAACCGTTACTTATCAGTAGGAATTAATGACGTTCTTCGTATTTCAATCGTCTGTTATTAGGCCTTTTTGTCACAAGCTGTCTTGGCTAGATCTAAAATCAGTTCTACTGGATCGCGCAGAAAATTCAAATCGTTTTGAAAACTCATTGCGCGAGGGGGGGGGGGGGGGGGGGGGGGGGGTGTTGCAAGCGATGGAGCTTCTCCCATGTTTTCGCCTTTACCCCTTAAAATTTGTTGCAACTGAGGGTGAAAATGCCCGTTATAATTCTAAACAGGGGGTGAGCGTATCCCTTAAGAGGGAAACAGATCAGAAGCCCTGAGTGATAATAAAAAGAAAAACATTAAAAGCCTCAAAGTTGGGGGCCCGATCTGCGGGACCTGGCTGGCTGGGTCATTCTCTCGTTTGTCTCATGCAGATCCTCCTAAAGTTTACAGCGACATACTAGTCAAAAGTGACTGGTTGCTATACCGTATACGGAAAGGAAGTAAAGGAAGTGCAGCAGAATCTTCAACATGCTGAAGATGGCTGCCCACGGGGAGAAGAAGGAAAAGAAGAACGCGCCGTGGCCGGTTGGTTAGAGTCGCCGCTCGTAATCCAACGGGTTTGCGAGTGCGCTGGTTCGAACCCAGCTAGCCACGGTGTTGTATCCTTGGGAAAGATACTTTACTCCTATTTCCTGGTCCTTCGGATGAGACCTAAAACCAACGAGGTCCCATGTGCGAACATCTTGCGCGCACGTTAAAGCCCATTCCACTATTCGGTACGAGTAGGCCGTGTGTGCCGGTGGAATGGATGACACGAACTCACAAGGCATGCACCTGTGCACCAATAGCAGTCTAAACGAAGACTTTGGGCGTGGGGCAGGATAAACATCCCCAATCGGAAGAAGAAGAAGAAGAAGAAGAATGAAATATTTGCACTTCCACCAACTTCAACAGTTAGACTCTAAGCCCAGTCTTCCTTCCTTCCTTCCGTTTGAGTGACCACAGTCACAGTAGACTATTCTGTCTCTTAAATAAAAAAGGGGGATCTGCAGAAGAAGCGCCTTTATTAGGGTTGGGTGTTTTTTTAACCTAAAGTATATGAACCAGCCAGTCAGGGCCCGTTCAGTGGACACTCGACAATGATGCTGAATCTGGCATGAACACCCAAAATTGCGGGGAAGGGGGGGGGGGGGGGGGGGGGGAGCAGCAATTTGCTGAAGATTTAGTTTGACTTTTAAGACCGTCAACACAGTCTTGGCCTGCACAGCTTCTTGGGACAGATCGTTCCATACCTGCTGGATGGTGCATGGGAGGAAGCTGGCTTTTCTATTTTGCATTTTACAGAAGATCTGGGAGAGCTGTCGAGTCTTCTTATTCTAGCACAGTCAGATTCTTATTCTTTATGACCAGTCATTTACACCTTAGGCTTTGCCATATAGTATATTTCAAGTGAAGCTAGTACTGTAGTAGAGAGTCAATTGTTAGGCCTATTGTATTTTTAACCTTCTAGGCGTATATGTGTTCCCTTTCGGTAATATCGATCATCCACATACTTTCTTGTAAGACAAGAGGTTTTTTTTCCAAATGACAATAGTTTGTTACAAGTAGATAATGAGTTGACTGAAATGCTAACTGTTTAGCTCTTTCCTGTCATTAACTCCAAGTTGATATTGTGGTCCTTTCTCATATGAAAGTTGACCTTGTTATTTTGTTTCAGTGTCTGTTTTTGTCAGAAATATTCCATAAACTTTACATTGAGCTGGGTTTCTCCCAGCAGCTCCTGTCACTCCATTCTTGCAAGTTCTCCGAACTCAACATTACAGCCATTACATACCAGAACCAGTCTGATGTGATTGGGCCAACGCCTCAAAATTCTAAGTCCAAAATGCCCGGAGTGATCGCGCCAGTCAACGCCAAGCTGGCCCAGGTGCCTACTGTGGAGATTGACGGACATGGCACCTTCCAGTACATCCTGTGCAGGATCTATGAGGGCAACAACAGGCACGACTCCAAACTCATTGTGAGGGGATCCTCTGACGCTCAATTTCATGGTGAGTGTGCGTGGAGTGGGGGGGAGGCTGAAGGGAAGGGTTAGAAAGTATAGAACCTTTACGTTCATCCTGTGCAGGATCTATGAGGGTAACAACAGGCACAACTCCTAGCTGATTGTCAGAGGAACTGCCTGCCGGCACTCAGTTCCATAGTGAGAGACTGTGATTGTGTGTGGGGTTTTTTGGGGGGACAAGAGAGGAGGAGGCTGCATTTTTCAGTACATCCTGTGCAGCATGTATGAGGACATGGAACAACAGGCTCAACTTCAAAGTCATTGTCAGTGAACCTCTGATGCTCAATTTCATGGTGAATGTGTGTTGGGGAGAGTGTGTATCATCACTGTATGTATGTGTGTGTGGAGCTGTTGGGGTTTGGGGGTTGTTGGGTTTTTGGGGGAGTGTGTGACAAGGTGGTGATGAGAGGAACAGGGAACTTTTGGTACATCCTGTACAGGGTCTATGAGGGTAATCCACAATCGTCCGGGGAACTGTTAAGGCTCAAAAGTCAAATGGTGAGTATGTGTGTGCAGAGAGTGTGAGTAGGGGGGATGAGGGAGAAACAAGGGAGGAGGAGGCTGCACCTTCCAGTACATCCTGTGAAGGATCTATGAGGACAACAGCCGCAACTCCAAACTCATTGTCAGAGGCATTGCCGAGGCTCAGTTTCATAGTGAAGGTCAATGTATATTTGGATGAAAGTGGGGAGGAGGTGGGATGAGGGGTTAGAAGTGACAGGGGGGTTGAACAAGTGTGTATGGAGAGAGGGGATGTGGGGGTGGAAGGTGTATCTGAATGAATGGGTAAATGTGTGGGTGCGGGTACAATTAAGCCTAGTGAAAATTGTTCTGTACTCCTTTGACACATAAAATTTGTATAATCCTAAATGATATTTCAGTCATTTCTTTAAAATTCAGAAAAAGATCCAAACAAACAGAAAGACCAAACAATAAAACTGGCAACTGACAGACTTGAAGCCAACTATTTAAAAACAAAATAATACAAAATAAAAACCCACGACATTTACACATCTGACTGGTGTTTGTTTTTGTGTTGTTGTTTTTTCAATGGTCAACCTAGCTCGCCAAGTTGACCGCCAATTGGCAACCAACTCAATAGGGGCTTATCTCGTGATATATTATTATTTTAGTTGGGGGTAGAGAAAGAGAGAGGGAGGGAGGCCAGGGACTACCTTCAGGGACCCCTCTCCCTCTCTCTCTCTCTCTCTTGATCCCCAACTAAGAATATAGAGAGGATTAGCCCCACTCGAGCGTTATGCCACCTGGCGGTCAAAACAGTCAGCTAAGCCGCTCATTAGAATGTTTAGGTGTTTTTTTTAATACAATTTAAAAGATACCTTTTTACAAGTTCAATGACTCATGCTGTCAAAGTGTTTTGTCGGTCTGTCTGTTTTTGCAGCGGACATCTACGATACTCTGGATGCCAACCTGGAAGCGGAGGGTATCAGTTGTGAGTGTGTGGGAGGAGGCAGCATCAAACACGATCCTGGTCAGAGGTCCATAGACATCTTTGGAAAATCACAGGTACATTTTATTCATTTATTTATGTTCATTTATTTATTTTGAAAGTGGAGTACATCAGCTATGAGTGTGTCTGGGGTGTTTGGGTGAGGAAGGTGGGTGGGGGGATGGTGTGTGCATGAAACATGAGTTCCATAGACATATCAAATTGCAGGTAAATATATTTATTTATTTATCTACTCATAACAGAAACTTGAAGCAAGGTGGGAGGGGTGTGACATCAGTTGTGACTTGGGAGGGGGGAGGGAGGGGGGAGAGCAGCATTAAACATGACCCTATTCAAAGGTCCAACGTCATCTTCGGAGAATCACAGGTACATTTATGTATTTGTTTATAAAGGAAACTTGGAGGGCCTTAACATTACTGTGAGTAATGCTACTGGGAGAAGTAGCATGAAAAGCGTGACCATTTATAAAAAGGTCTAATAGTAGAGGACCAGACAGACGAGAGATGTTTGGCAAATCGCAGGTAAATCCATTAGATGTTAGCCATGTGCAGTCGAAACCCGCCTTACGGGGCACCCCAGTATCACAGACACCCTAGTAATCAGGATAGTTTCATTCAGTCTCTTCTCTACTTATTCATTACTAAAAGAGTCTCCAGCATATCGACCACTCTGCAGTTACAGACAGTTTTGGACAGTCAGTGTATTACATTGGTGGGGGGTGGGGAAGGGGGGGGGGGTAAATAATGGTTTTGGTGGGGGGTGGGGAGGGGGGATGTAAATAATGGTTTTGGAGATTAGACATTTGTGACGGATGTGTTGGGCTTGATCTCTACTAACTTCTTAAGCCTTTGTTTCACTTTCTGTCTCTGTCCATCTCTGGTCTCTTGCTTTCTGTCTGTCTGTCTGTTACTTTCTCTGTCTCTCTCTGTCTCTGGCTGTATTTATCACTATCAGTCTCTCTCACTGTCTCTGTGTGTCTCTCTCTCTCTCTCTCTCTCTCTCTCTCTCTCTCTCTCTCTCTCTCTCTCTCTCTCTCTCTCTCTCTCACACACACACACACACACACACACACACACACACACACACACACACACAAACTCATAATTTTTGTAATTTAATGAAATCACTGCAAATCTTTTAATCAGTAATGAAAAGGGAGATAAATATTTGTTCAACAATGCTTTCTATTCTGTTGATTATTGCCCCTGGTCTGTGAGGATGAAGATAATTATCTGCAATGCATTAATCCTTTAATTGTGAACACTTAAGGCTCTCAAAACATGAAGAAGAAAAAGGGCAGGAAAAGAAAGAAAAACAACAGCTTAGCATTTTTGTTGAAAGTAGAAGCTAACCAGAGCCTGTATTCATGTTGAGATAGCATGAGACTTAGCATGATGCTAACTTAGAAGCTCTTCCAATGTCCTATAGGATTAAATAGGACTTTTGGAAGAGCTTCTAAGTTAGCATGATGCTAAGTCTCATGCTATCTCAACGTGAATACAGGCCCAGGTTACGAAAGAGTGCTCTTCAGAGATGATTTAACGAACAGTGTTAGTTAGAGGTACTGAACGGAAAAGGCAGAATGTGTGTGTGTCAGTGTGTGTATGTCAAAAACAAAGGGTCTGAAAGTAAAAAGAAGTCTTGTTTTTATTATTTCAGGCCTTCGGTAAAGCCAGCCACGCCCGAACAGCCTCTCTTCTGGAGATGGAGGAGCGTTTTTCAGCCTACTGCATCAGCTGGCACTAGCCACGCTGGAAGCTTGTTGAAGGACACACCTTTAAAAGTCCTGCAACTCTACAAATGCTGGATTCCATGTGTACATATCTTTTAATTTATGTTTGGCAATACAGTGGAACCTTCCTATTAAGACCTTCCTTATTAAGACTCCCTCTAAGATGTGACACCCCAAAACCCCACCAATGTTTCCCCCTTCCTATCCAAACTACTGAGTGACTACCTCTCCATAAGACCCCTCCCTTTTAAGACCTAATTTTGGTTTATTTTTTAAGGTAATGTTAGGGAGGTTCCATTGTATTTCTGTTGGTGAAAATATACAATTTGTCAATCTTTCTATTGCTAGATGCAAGATATAATTGTTAATACAGACAAACCCCTATTTTACGACCCTCTGTTAAGCGACCACCTCTCATTTGAGACCGGATTTGTTGGCACGGATGCATTTTACTATGTAAACGACCTCTCTTAAACAACTTCCTCTAAAACGCGACTTACGACCGCCATTTTGTTGGTTTTTACGACCGTTGTTGTCTGCATAGACTTCGAGCAAAGGGAAACAACCACGGTCAAGGGCCTGAAAGCGGAGTCGCTTCCCTTGTTGTAGAAAAGATGGCGGAAAGCGTAGGAAAAGCACGAAAACCACTGACTTTGAAAAAGAAAACCACTGACTTTGGACGAGAGTGGAGGTGATTAACAGAAGTCGGCGAAGTGAAACTGTAATACATCGATTGCACAATCCTATGGAGTTGGAAAGACCCAAATCCAGTTTTAATATGTCATTGTATGTGTGCATAAAGAAGAGAGTATGAACTGTGCTGAACTTTTTCTTTCTACGGCTTTCAGTGAAAACCTCCGTCATACGACCCCTCCAGTTTACGACCGATTTTTCCGGACATTTTGGAAGTCTTAAAATAGAGGTTTGTCTGTATTTCTAATGCAAAACAGTCTTACTGGCATTGTTTCATGTAAAATAAAAGATACTGTTGGCAGTATTTCTGTCGCAAAAAGACGCCACTAACAGAGAAGATAATATACTGTTTGCAATATTTTTAATCTAAAAAGATACCACTGATCATTTTGTTCTATAGCAAAAGAGATATTATTGTCCATATAGTTCTCCTGCGAAAGATATTAAAGTAATAGTGTTGGTAATGTTTGGTTACTAATAGCTCTGTTTTCATTATGCTTATGAATCGAATCAAAACTTGCTCACATTGTTATCCACTATAAGCAGTCAGTTATGCCACGTTTGACATGTTCAAACTAGCCATTAACACTATCCCGACGTAGCCGTGCCAGAGAATCACTTCCCATGCGATGGGCACCCACAGTTGCCACCTATTCCCTGTAGATGGCAGATTTCAGCACTTTTCTGATTTTTTTCCCGATAGCTAAACAAATGCTAACAATAAAGTGTTTGTTATCAACAGAAAGCGCAAACACTGAACTAAACGGTTATGGTAGAAGTAAATCATTGGCTGATACTATTTGGTCGTGCTTGTCTCTGAAAGTAACATGGGTAACAGAGTAAAAAAAAGTAATTTACACTCTTTTCCGTCTTTGTAATACCAAACTAAAGGTAAAACGGGCAAAAAATGATTATGTTTATTTCTTTTTTTTAGTGTTCTTTTCATTATGTATAACTTTTCACTTCATCCTATAACAGGGATGGATTATAGGGGGTTTCCTGGTTGCGTGGAACCCCCCACGCCCCCACCCCCTGGTTGCCTAAAATAAAACAAGATCTCTCTCTCTCTCTCTCTCTCTCTCTCTCTCTCTCTCTCTCACACACACACACACACACACACACACACACACACACACACACACACACACACACACACACACACACACACACACACACACACACACACACACACACACACACACACACACACACACACACACGCGCGCGCGCGCGCGCGCGCGCACACACTTACTATATTGTTCATCCATAACAAAATGTTCGTAACTGTAAAGTGCTTTGGAATCTGCTGGAAACCCCCCTTTATGTACAGCGTAATCCGCCCCTCTAAAAATGTATTCCACAGTACAAATTCCCTTTATTTAGTTTAAGTACGTCCGGTGTAGGCTGCATTCTTGTCTGGAATGTCTCTTGCACTCAGCATCCTAGGAAAATGGTAACAGTTCTCCTATTACAGCGTGCATTCCAGCACGTATGCCAACCGCCAGCATTCAAACTGAGAGCCAGTGCAAAGTTAAAATGTCCCTATGTGTTACTGTGGTGTTAGTTTCTCCTAGAGCGATCATGGAAAAGACAGAGATTTTTTAAAAATTGAAACCACCACAGGCGGTTGTTACGTCACCACATGAGGACATTCCCAGGCACCTTATGTGGTTGTTACGTCGGGAAGAGATAGAAACAAAAACCACCGCATGATGTGGTTACGTCTGGAGCGTGTTAAGGCGAGGCAGATACGTCAGCCATTCTCTTGCAATCAACACACTCTGCATTCAGTACATTAGAAAAGACAGTGCAGTTATGAGAACAGAGGTTGAAATGGTATTCATTATCAGAAAGGAAGAAGTGAATTTCTATAGAATTCAAAAACTGAATGGATTGAAAATCAGAAAATGTGTTATGGCACTGACTTTTCCCAAAGGTTTGATATTAGTATATCTACTTATCCTTGATTTTGTTCTTTTTTCTTTTTTTTTCTTGAAATTTATCACACATTTTTGGTGCAATAGCCATTTGATTGAACACGTTACCAATAGCAAATAGAGGATGTCCAGGTTCTTTGGTGTGTGCAAGTATTTATTTTGCTGCATTTGTGTGAGTTTACTGGCTTGGTTCCAAAGTTTTTACAAATTGTGATATTTGGCAATAATATGTAATTTTTGTTTTAATCTTGGATGTTTGTACAGTGCTGCTGATTTTTTTTTATCCTGTCCTTTGGTTATTATGTAACTAAAAGAAGATATTGGTGTGTTTAAAATTATTTGTTTTATTGTTTGTAATTTTATTTAAGATGTAATGTAAGTACATACTGTTTGACTTTTTTTTTTAAGTCTAAAGATGAATTGTTCTTTTTTATACACTATTTTTTAGAACCACTGATGCTTGATATCATTGAGACTCCAAGAAGAAAAGAGGAACATATTCAGTCTTAAGAAAAATGCAATAATATATAGTACCCAAAACATAATCTAAAAAGAGGAAACATTGCTGATGGTTATTACTACTGTGTTATACCTTAGCATAGTTTTCTATTGATTCTTGAAAAACAAAATCAAGCACCCAAAAAACTTTTTTCAAAATCTTATTGTGAAAATCTGCTTAACGTCCTCCGGTCTGGAACAGACACATACGGGACATTAGTAGATATAAAGATGGAGACAATGTCTGGAGGCAGTGCAACACCAGTAAAGTCCCGATTTTTTAACAATACATATATTTGCAAAGTCTTATTACTTTTCTTATTCTTCTCATTACAGACCAATCGTCCAAAATAGTAGGTCTTAAGCGGGAGGGAATTGTATAAGGGAGGTAATTTTAATACTTACAAAGAAGGGCAATGTCGCAGAGAAGAAGGTCGTAAGTGGGAGGGAGTCTTATGGGGGGGGGGGGGGGTCTTATTATTCTACTCTGCTTAATCTCCATCATGGAGCAAGCGGAACTGCTCCTTTTACAATCACTGAGAGTCGCACAATAGGCTGGCTACCTTACCCTCATATACCTGAATTTCCCTTTTATGCCGACATGCATCCTTATTAAAAGTGATATGCTAATTTGTTGTCTTGTATTCTGTCATGAATCACTTGCTTCGCTGTTATACAGTTGGTGGCTTTTTCTTTGTTTATTTATTTCTTTGTTTTCTTTCAGCTGTACTTTTCCTGAGTTGTGTCCTTTAATGCAAAAGAAGTGTGTGTGTGTGTGGCTCCACTCTCTTTCTCTTCTCTATCCTGCCTTTAGGTCTGTTTCTGCTGTATACCATTTATGTCATACGTGTTTGTTCGCTTTGTATTGCATGTTTGTTTGAATGCGTTATGAATGCTAACGTGTGTGTGCGCTTTGATTTGATTTATATCAAGATTCAGTGCCGTATAAATACTGTATGTTGGTGGTGGTGGTGGTGGTGGTGGTGTGTGTGTGTGTTAGTGTGTTACTACCGTTATTTGTTACAGTTTATCATGATTATATAAGAACTGACCACATGTGTACATGTACAAATGTACAGTATTTACACATCTGTCTCCTACATGGGGCTGTTAGAGGTCTGTGAAGGTGGTAAATGGATTTTCAGGGCCCACAACTTTGACGTCCTACCTTTTTAGCAAATGGGAAGTTACCTCTCTTTGATCATGTTCATGTTTAAGAACTAGAAATATTTTTCTTCTCTAAATGAATCTTTAAAACTTGAAACAGTAATCAAACAGCAAACACCATTGTAAATGAACTTGATGAAGCAGCGGACTTCATTATATTTGAAGTGTAGTAAGGTTATTGAATTGGTTGATAGTGAATTTTTGTATAGTGATTTTACTTTTGTTGTGCTTTTTCATTTTGAAATGTGATATAGCTTTTGAGCTTATATGGGAAGTACAAAGTACCTCTCTTTGATCATTTTCATGTTTAAGAACTAAAAATGTTTTTCTTCTCTAAAGGAATCTTTTAAAGCTCGAAACAATGATAGTAACAGGAAACCTCATTGTAAAAGAATTTGGTGAAGCAGTGGACTTCATTATTTATGAGGTAAGACTCTGGACTTTATTTTATTAGGTACTTTATAGTCACAGAGGCGTCTCTGTGAAATTCGGGTTGCTCCAACCTGGAGAGCGCGTCGCAGCCAGAGGCGCGCCACCCAGTTATTTTTTGTTTTTGGTTTTGGGGTTTTTTGCATGTGATTTTTGTCACTGATAATTTTTACCAAATGACAACTTTTCCTAACGACTTATCCTAAACCTCTTGGTTCATAATGATTTTTTCTATATTAACTTTGAATTTGTTTTGTATTTCTGTACTTGCTTCATTGTGTAATATTAAAAGCACCGGTGAAAACAATGTGCGTATGTCCTTTATGTTTCCCCACTCACCCTGTTTTGCTTTAAACACAGGGCTTGGGGTATCAAATTGATTGCCAGTGATTTTAGTAAATGTTTATTTTTATTGAATGTTATCAGATATCAAGAACAAATCTTTCTGTATCTTTTGGAAGGATAAGTATTTGTTGGCATGTGTATGTGTGCACTTGTGTGTGTGAGTGTGAAATTTCATTTAGTTTGTAGACCTTGGCTATTATGTAGACGTATTTGTGCAGGAAAAGAGGTTGTTCTTGTGCGCGTTTGAAATAGATATGTGTTGATGAGTGTGTATGTGTCTTTGTGCAGTTGAGATATTCAGTATGTAGTTATTTACACAAACAGACAAGCATGCGTGTTTGTGTGTGCACACAAGAGAAAGAGAGAGATGATAATGCTGAGCTGTTGTCCCTATAATATCTATTCATCATGAATGTTTTTGAAGGTTTATGCTTATCATTATCATTATGTATACTATTATTCTTAAGTATAGTCATTAGTGTATCCATCCCTGTCAGCTTATATGTGTTGATATATGAAACCACAATATAATACTATGCCACTCACATTGCTTTAAAATGTGTACAGATTTATTTAAGCACTTGCATTAAATTATTGAAAATATCAATATTCAACTTATCATAAGTTTGCTACCTTATATGCATCTACACAGAGTTTATAGAAAGCATTTCAAGTTGGTTATTTATTGAGGGTGTATCTATAGTGAGGGGTTTACGCATAAAGTTTCTTAGATTTATTTTGTTTTGTTGGGTTGGTGTGTGTTGTGTGTGTGGGGGGGGGGTTATTGGTTTTAATACTATGCAGTGTTGTACATCATAGGGAACTGAATTAATTGAGTTTGGGGGATCAGGTTTTTTTCTTTCTCTTTTTTCTTTTTTTTTTTACCTCTGCATACTAGCTCTCTCTCTCTCTCTCTCTCTCTCTCTCTCTCTCTCTCTCTCTCTCTCTCTCTCTCTCTCTCTCTCTTTCTCTTCATCTTGCCATGATATGGGGCTGTGGGCCTAAATCGTTAAAACATTCTGGAGTTTAAATTCTCTCTTCATCTTATTCATCTTATTTTCTTTATTTGTCGTGTTCGTATTTAATGAACTTTCATGAAATTTGTCTCTGATTAACCTAAGCTTTGCTGTGCCATAAAGATTTTCCTTTTTGTATTCTTCTGTCTCAAAACATTCTTTTAGATCCTTTCCTTCCTTTTCTAACTCCCCATCCCTGTCAAAACCACTCCAGCACCACTTTTGAGGGGATTACGGTCACTTGACATTTTGGCTTGTCACGATTAATTTTTAACTTTTGGTTGTTAATCTTATGCTTAGGCTGCTGATTTTGCTGTGCTAATGTTTCTGAATTTCTTTGATGTTGTTTTTTGTTTGTTTGTTTTTTAGTTGAAGCGATTATGCTGAGTTGATATAATAAACTCGGGGAAAGCATTAATTTCTTGATACATTTTGTTTGTTCTGTGCAAAAATGCTGCCTGATGCATAGCGGCACGTGTAGAGAGTAACCTGTTCGTTGTTGGCTATACTAGAAATAAATAAATAAATTGTCTGTACATTTTTTAAAAACACGAATTAACTCATTGTTTCACACATGCCTGCAAACATGCTCTATCTTTCTCTCTCCCTCCCTCTCTCTTTCTCTCTCTCTCTCTCCCTCCCTCTATCTCCTCTCTCCCCCACACCCACACACTCTATATCTCTCTATGTCTCTTTCTGTCTCTTATTCACACACACACACACACACACACACACACACACACACACACACACACACACACACACACACACATATTTCAATCACCTAAGTGACTGAACATAATCAGAATGTCAGTCATCCACAGTCATAGGAACACACACAGTAACATAGGACATCAGCAGGAGACTTAGCCAGCTAGCCCACAACAAAAGGCACCCTATGTCAATATACTCAGCTGTTATGACATGACATTTCTGAGTGCTGTTATATTCTACTAGCCTGCCTGTCAATGGCTTCTACGAGAATTTACATAGACCTCTGGGCTTACTACACGCGTGCCGCGTGTATTCTTTCTTGTAGGTATTCCTTCATACAGCTAGGTTTTACTAACTCCCTTGGGGCAGTTAACTTAATCACAGTACCTGACACGTTATATAATATACAGTGGAACCTCCCTTATAAGACCTCCAAAAATCATCCCAAATGAGGTCTTATAATGGAAGGGTCTTATAAGGGAGGTAATTTTAATACTTACAAAGAAGGACAATGTCTCAGAGAAGTAGGTCTTATGTGGGAGTGAGTCTTATAATGGGATGTCTTATAAGGGAGGTTCCACTGTACTACTCTCTGTCACCCTTCTTCAAAGTCAATCAAATTGAAACAATCTTCTTGTCCAGAAACGACTTCTACCCTCACAGAATTAATATACTAATGTGTGCCGGTCAGTTGTGTTCCACCAAGACTTTCTGGTAGCTATAGCACAACAGGCGACTGCTATCCAAGGATAGAACTTGTTTAGTGTGGAGATGCCTTGCTCAGGGGACATCCCCACACTCTTGTACAGAAAGATTCAAGGACGACTTGCATAGGGGAGGTTCTTGGGACCAACTGATCCCCTTGGCTGGAGCACTAAGAGTCCGAGCAAATGTTTATTTTGAGAGTCATATAGTCATTCACAAAAGACTAAATGTAACATAATTGTCCATTTATGTTAAAAAGATCATTCTTCTTCAGCGTTCCCAGGCCATATGGCCATAATGGTTAAGGTACGTATATATGTGTCCGGTTTTCAGTTTTCACTAGTCTACTCGCTGCGTACGTACAGCCTCCGATTTCGGAAGAGCTCAAAAGGAGAACAATTTGGAAGATTGTTTTTGGAGAAAAAAAAGGCAGGAGAATGGGCCAATAAGTCAGAAAGATACTAGATGATAGAAAGCAAAGGGAAAAGGCAGAGTCAAAGAAAGTGGCAGATTAAAGGAAGTTACAAGCACAGCAGTTCCAGAAGGTGGGGGAACTATTTTTACAAAAGACCCCCCGGTATCCCCACGGGGAGAAAAAGATAATTAATAGTAAGGATCTCGCTTTGCCTTTAGCCTGAAATTCAGGTTAATGTGAAATGTATACCATATAAACACAGAACGTGACATTTTACAACAGCACCACCCTCTTCTTAAAATTATTCGCACCCATCCCTCTCCTCACCCCCCCCTCCTCCTCCTCCTATTTGTTCAGCCTACAAACATGCTTGCTAAAATACAATGCCTTTTAATTTATTATTACAATAAGAAATCGTTGTATCCGCAACACATTACCCAATACATTAAGTATAATACATTATTATGGGAGTAAGGGCTGTGCCTTTCTTTCCGTCCTCTGTGTGTGTCTGTGCCCGTGTCTGTGTGTACATTTAAAAATAATAAAAATCCACTTAAAAGTGCCTATAAACTACTGAACCGATCTTAGTGAAACATGACAGCCAATCGAATGGGTTCCCTATGCACGTACTGATGTTGATGCCCGTTATAACGGTTAAACCCTAACGGCAAACTATTATTAACGTACTCCTATAAAATAAAATAAAGTTAAACAATGAATATAGTCCGAGACATGGAACCAATCATGATGAAAAGTCACAGAATTATTCCTGATTATCCAAGAATGTGGGGCTAATGTTAAGACCAGCTCCCTCCGCTGTTCGAGGGTGAAGTTGCCCAATCAGCTTAACGGAAAAGGTAAATTGGAGGGAGGGAGCTGATCTTCACATTGTTTTGCCGAATGTGGTTTATGTTTTTAATATTTTCACGTGCTCCAGAGGTTTCTTGAAATTCACACCCGAATTAAGGTCTGGAAACAAA
>JAGGCT020001587.1:72500-75000 GCA_017654935.2 Phymorhynchus buccinoides
ATAGGCTAAGCCATGTTCCCCACCCCCGTCTCCTGCCTACCCCTTCAAACCGCTCCTATCCCTACCTCCTTGTCACCCCACTCCATCCTATAAAAGAACAACAAATAATGTTTTATGGCTAAATCTGTATTGTTAACAATTCGGGACTTTACTGGTGTTGCACTGCCTCCAGACATTGCCTCCAGGATCGTTCGTACCATCTTTATATCTACTAATGTAAGTTTGTAAATCATATTATCTTACGTTTTCATGTGTGCTATTACGAAGTGTATGTCATATGCCTATCATGTTTTAGTAAGTAAGTTTTAATCTGTTGTTATCGTATGAATGTGTTGTCGGTTGTAGTATGTAGTATCTTGTATTGTCTTATCAAGTGTATACTATTCTTTATTTTCTTATTTTAGTCTGATGTTTTATTTATATTTCAATTTGTAAAGCGCACAGAGCATACTGATAGTGTGGATTGATAGCGCTATATCAAATAAAATCATTATTATTATTATTATTATTATTATTATTATTATTACTATTATTATTATTATTATGTGTGTCTGTTCCAGACCGGAGAATGTTAAACAGATTTGTATTCATGTGGTAAGGCAAAATAATGTATTTTCAAGCCCACGCTTTGATTCTGAAGTTCAATAAAAAGAGGTTCACCCTATCCACGTCACTCTTTTGGCAGACGGGTGTGTTTGCCAGGTTAACCAGGACGTAAATTACTAACACACACACACACACACACACACACACACACGCATGGTTTATGTTTCTTCACCCCTCCCCACAAACCCAGTTTTTCCAATCTTGAAGTCCAATCAAGTGTTGAGCAAGACCACCAGAGATCAATAACCTAACCCTCTCTCCACTCCTTCCCTTTCTACACCCCCTCCACTCCTCTCCCGGTACCTGCTATCTTCCATAAGGGGCAGCTACATTGCATACGATCCGATTCACTGCGACCCGATTTTAAAATTTGTGAGGCATGATACACGTGCAATTCTGCTGTCTAAGTAAATCTGATGAAATCCTACTAGTTACGTTCGCTATATTTGTACACGAATCTGATGTGAATTTTTGTATCAGACATTTTATTTGATTCGTGTATTGGGGTCTACTTGAGTACAGTGAGCGAAAATAGTGGCATTATTTTCAGCATAATTATTTCACGTGAATCATGACTCACAGACATCGTCACAATCGGATCACATTGGGGTCGAATTGTATGTAGTGTGGCTGGTCCAATACCTACCCAGCCGAATGCTTACCCACTCTCTCGCCTTTCTTTGAGTACCTTGTGAAACAGGTAAACAAAAGGGGTTTTTTTAAAGAAGAAGAAAAAGCAGGTAAGGTATTAGGTATTAGGTACGTTATAGTCACAGAGGTGTCTGTGAAATTCGGGTTGCTCCCACCTGGAGAGCGCGTCGCAGCCAGAGGCGCGCCACGCATTTTTTTAAATTATTTTTATTTTGCATGCGACTTTTGTGTGGCTGGTGAGGAAGGAAGGGGGTGGGTGGGTAAATTTTGAGCAAATGACAACTTTTATTTTAAGGGTTCCCCCCTTTAAATTAAATCCTGTAGGACCTTTTTTTTGGTCCTGGTTGTGAAAACAAAATGTGCTGTTTAAGTGATGTTATAATCCTTAGCCATCGACACCAGATGGTGTTTCGTTAGAGGTAGTTTCTTACCAATGCAAAACTCATCCTCTCTTTCTTTCATGTTGCTCTCTCTCTCTCTCTCTCTCTCTCTCTCTCTCTCTCTCTCTCTCTCTCTCTCTCTCTCTCTCTCTCTCTCTCTCTCTCTCTCTCTCTCTCTCTCTCTCTCTCTCTCTCTCTCTCTCTCTCTCTCTCTCTCTCTCTCTCTCTCTCTCTTGCTCACACGCAGCACACACACAAAATGTTGCCTCTTGATCTTATGTGACAAAAGGAAGCAACAAAAGCACACACAGAGAGAGAGTAATCTCCAGTTAGGCTACCAGAAGCACTCATTAGAGCTTTGGTTCTATAAATATATCAGGGCTCATTATTTTCCCCATTCTTAGGGGCTACGCTCACTCATTCCTTTTAGTTTTATTGCGTATTTTTCAACCTCCATCTTTTAGTATGAATTAAGGGTAACATTGATTATAATGTTCCCCAACTAAATATAAAGTAATGTCCCATATGGCTTCGGCCGGGAGGACGTAAAGCTAAACTTTCATTCACTCATTATAATGTGTGTGTGTGTGTGTGTGTGTGTGCGTGTGCGTGTGCGCACACAAAAATATATCTAGGCACGGCTTCTGCTGCACACCCACACAACACACATCGACTGACATGCACACACAAGTGCAGGAGCGTGCGTGCGCATGTCCGCACATGTAGGCTACATACACGTACGCACATTGCCAACTCTTGTTACCACAGCATGGAACACTCAGAGACCATGCTACACCAAGTCATCTGGGTTTGAAGAGCAGAGTAATTCATCCCTCTTTTTCCTTTACATTCTAAGCAATCTT
>JAGGCT020001588.1:0-25000 GCA_017654935.2 Phymorhynchus buccinoides
GTGTGTGCGTGCGTGTGTGTGTGCGTGTGTGTGTGTGTGCGTGCGTGCGTGCGTGTGTGTGTGTGTGTGTGTGTGTGTGTGTGTGTGTGTGTGTGTGTGTGTGTGTGTGTGTGTGTGTGTGTGTTAGAGAGAAAGAGTTGCTTTGTATATGCGCTGTTGCTGGTTGGTGTCACTCTTGAATGCTGTTTTTGTTGTCTGTTGATGAATAATTGATTGTAAAGCGCTTTGGGCTCATCTGAGGTAAAGCGCTATATAAATGTACTATTATTATTATTATTATACATAGTCAGTCAGCCAGGAACAAACAGACAAACACCACTGAAAACATTAACCCGGCAGCTTTTGCTTTGCGGCTGGTTAACAGTAATACCATCTTACGTTATATAGGCACTAACTAAAAAAAAATCATATTTCCACTAGTCGTAAGTCTACCGTAGGCCTACAATTCACGAACGCCTTCTAATTTTGTTAAAACTGTAGGTCCTGTAGTAGTACTGAACCAACCAACTGAAGCCTCGGTCTTTCGCAGTAGGCTCTGCCAGTGCAGCACCATCATTGCCAGGCGGCACACCATCCTGCCACAACCACTGAAGAGGACTGCCTGCCAGAACAGTCTATCTCAAAAGGAACAAAGACCATAGATAGACTTCTGACAGGCAGCCCTCGTAGGGTCACCGTCATTAAGACTGAAGTATCTTTTTGAATTTCAGTTTCTGAAATTGACAATGACTGTCCAACAATAATAGGATACTCGTATAGTTTAACTTTTAAAAAAGTCTTGCATTTAGCTTTGAGGTTCGTTATGTAGAAAGCTTCGATAGCCCCCCCCCCCCCCCCCCCCACCCCCACCCCCCACCCCAGCGTTACATTTACATCCAGATCCATAGGTATATGGCCAAGGGCCAGTGCTCTACATCCTGTCTTTTCAACAGGATCAATGGATGAAAACTTTGTTTGCTTGCTGGCTGTTCTTTCTGTCCCAGTAGGGGAAGCATACAAAGAGGGGAGGGTCAGTTTAAACTGCAACACCGTTAAGTCAAGAATGTGACCAAGTTGGTGTTTGTTTGAAGAACTAATTATACCCGAGAAGACGGATTTCCAGGAGTGGGCTGTGTTTGTTATTGGTTCAGGGTGTGTGTGTTCCGGGTGGCTGTAAAAAGCCATGTTGACACAAGTTAACGCACGGCCTGACATCACTTTAACAAGAACGAATCTGTTTCTTTCTTTTAAAGTTGATTCCGTTCTTTCTAACTCCACACTGCTGGTGGCCCAAACACAAAGACGCTCACATCTTCGCTCCCCAGTCTTCAAGAGTGTGGCCAAGCGGAGTGGTGGGGTGGGGTGGAGGGAATGAAACATGGATGAGTTAGGCTAAGAACTGTGGTGCACCGTGGATCGATGTGCACGATGGATGCCGCTCGGCGACACCCGTGTGTGTGTGTGTGTGTGTGTGTGTGTGTGCGTGTGTGTGTGTGTGTGTGTGTGTGTGTGTGTTTATACCTTTGACAGAAGACTTTTTATTGATTGATTCATTCATTCATTTATCACCCACCCACCCCACTTCGTATTGATTTTGAGAAGCGCAAACAAATGCTTCTGCCATTATTATATCTGTTAGTAAGACACATCAACAGACAGACATACACCGTAAACAAGAGTGACAGAAATCAAAGAGAATGTAAAAAGGTCACACGCGCAAACATACTCACACTCGAAAGACCACGTGCAGACAGACAGTACAAGTGATGTGGTCAGTGTCTTCCGTGGTCAGTGAAGCATAATTGGTGACTCGTTGCTAGGCAACAAAATGTTCCCCTTGGCTATTTTACGCCATTTAACCCACCTTCTCTCCTCTTCTCCTTCTTTTTCTTCAGTTCACAGATTGTCAACACATAGATTACCGGTGTGTGTGTGTGTGTGTGTGTGTGTGTGTGTGTGTGTGTGTGTGTGTGTGTGTGTGTGTGTATTTCTGTGTGTGTGTGTGCGTGCGCGTGCGTGCGCGTGCGTGCGCGTGCGTGCGCGTGCGTGCGCGTGCGCGTGCGTGCGAGAGTGTGTGTCCGCGCGCGCGCGCGTGTGTGTGTGTGTGATTTTCGCATTCAAATATCAGCAGTTCTAAACACCAAAACGTGCTGAAACGGACCGAAAAGTAGTGAGGGGGGCTGGTGAAGGGCTGCTCTTGTGTTGGTAGGGCACGGCGTTGGTGAAGAGCTGCTCTTGTGTTGGTAGGGCAGGTTGGACTGTAAAGGGCTGCTCTTGTGTTAGTAGGGCTGGGGTGGTGGTGAAGGGCTGCTCTTGTGTTGGTAGGGTAGATGGGGTTGGTTAAGAGCTGCTCTTGTGTTAGTAGGGCAGGGTGGTGGTGAAGGGCTGCTCTTGTGTTAGTAGGGCAGGGGGTTGGTGAAGGGTTGCTATTCTGTCAGTAGAGCAGGGGGTTGGTGAAGGATTGCTCTTGTGTTGGTAAGGCAGGTAGGGTCTGGTGAAGGGTTGCTCTAGTGTTGGTAGGGCAGGGGGTGGTGAAGGGCTGCTCTTAAATTGGAATTTCTAAGTGAAGGGCTGCTCTTGATTTGGAATTTTCTAAGGTAAGGCAGGAAGGGACTGGTGAAGGACTGCTCTTGTGTATGTAGGGCAGGGTGGTGACGGGTTGTTCTTATGTTGGTAGGGCTGGAGGTTTGGTGAAGAGCTGCTCTTGTGCTGGTAGGGCAGGTGGGGCTGTAAAAGGCTGTTCTTGTGTTGGTAAGACATGGGGGGTAGTGAAGGGCTGCTCTTGTGTTGGTAGGGCAGGTGTGGTTGGTGAAGGGCTGCTCTTGTGCTGGTAGGGCAGGTGGGGCTGTAAAGGGCTGCTCTTGTGTTGGTAAGGCAGCTGTGGACTGGGGAAGGGTTACTCTTGTGTTGGTAAGGCAGGCGTTTGGCGAAGGGTTGCTCTTGTCTTGGTAACGCAGGTGGGGTCTGGTGAATGGTTGCTCTTGTGCTGGTAGGGCAGGGGTTTGTGAAGGCTGCTCTTGTGTTGGTAGGGCAAGTGGGGATGGTGAAGGGTTGCTCTTGTGTTGGTAGGGCAGGGGGTTGGTGAAGGTTTACTCTTGCGTTTGTAAGGCAGGTGGGACTGGTGAAGGGTTGCTCTTGTGTTGGCAGGGCAGGGGTGGTGGTGAAGGGCTGCTCTTGGGTTGATAGGGCAGGGGTTGGTGAAGGGCTGCTCTTGTGTTTGTAGGGAAAGGGGTTGGTGAAGGATTGCTCTTGTGTTGGTAGGGCAGTGGGTTGATGAAGGGTTGCTTTTGTGTTGGTAAGGCAGGTGGGGTTGTCCGGTTTGTTAATTACAACATTGCAGTGTTATTAGTTATTAGTTCATATTCTTTGTTGTTGATAAATGTGTTTATTGTTGTTTTTCCTGCTATGTTTCTGTTATGAGATAATAAAGATGACTTGGATTTGGATTTGGAAGGCTGCTCTTTGAAACTTTGCTCGGGAACTAAAAAGAAGAGACATGCAGTTTTACTAATAAGCTTTACAGAATGTCAGACCTGATTTCATTTAGATCAGGCAAAGATGCAGATCAACACCCCCTCCTCCATTTCTCGATTATTTCTGTGTGTTTTTTCTCTTCGGTCTTGCCGTTCTTACTGCAGATTGAGCACCTTAACCCTTTCACCGCCAATGTCGCATTTATGCACCACAATGGTTTAACACCTACGTCATTAAAGGGCATCATATCAGGGATGTTATCCGAAGACCCTATTTTCCTAACTTTGTGAGGTAAGGATCTACAGAGGAATTCCCAATTTTGCAGATACTTTTTTTTTCTCTACCCACTTATAGGTATTTTTGGGCTGAAAAATGGCTGGCGGCGAAAGGGTTAAACCTGTACTGTTTTCTATATTTAACGTTAATTTTCATCTATTTAGACAATTAAAAATATGCATTCAATAATAGTAGAAAATAAAGGCAATACGGAAAGAACGCAATGAACCAAGACTGTGACAGGGGGTGCTGATCTGCATCTTTAGAATTAAAAATATGCATTCAATCATAGTAGAAAATAAAGGCAATACGGAAAGAACGCAATGAACAAAGACTGTGACAGGGGATGCTGATCTGCATCTTTAGGATTAAAAATATGCATTCAATAATAGCGGTAGAAAATAAAGGCAATACGGAAAGAACGCAATGAACAAAGACTGTGACAGGGGGTGCTGATCTGCATCTTTAGGAACTACCCTTCAAATATTCACTGAGAAGCAATAATTATTCTGCCATTCTCGGGAAAGGGTTATCTAGGATGGTTTCCATTAAATTGAAAGAAGCAGACTTTATGATTGAGTGTTTTAAACGTAACGGGGGAGGGGTCTAAAGACAACCACTTCAAAAAATGTGAGGTAAGAGGGGGGTACTCCTGGAGATCACCCACCTCTCCACCCTTGGTTTCGCCTCTTCCACTATCCACCCGCTCATGAATATTAAACAGCCACTGTGCGCGAGGCAAACAGTTCACAGCGCGCGCTAGACACCGTCAGAGCGAGCTAGGGGCAGACGAGAACCTGTTGGATTGGAAAGAACAAGTTTCTGGAAGCGTGACTTGCATTGCAACAGAAGAAGAAGGGAACAACCTGGAAGAAAACTTATGTGAATTGAAATAATTTTGCTTCGAACAAGGAATATTTTGTGAACAAGTGACCAAAGCCACCAAGGAGTATTTTGTCCATATTTGGATTGGTACAAAAAGGCAGAAAAAGTGTCGTCTGCTTCTTTTCAAAATAAGTTTGTGCTGTCCTGGACAGTGTCCAGTCTTGGAAGAAAGAAAAACAAATTGTGATCCGAGTGGTGTGGTGATGTTGTTTTCGACTGTTTCGATTCCTCTTGGGTTGCTCAAACCAGAGCTGGATCTGTTATAATGACCATCACTGTGTTGACGCAGATCTAAAGTGAGATTTCCCGTGGGAGTAGATGGAGTACCGCGGCCATATTGGATTACTCATAACTTTGCTGACAGCCCTTTCTCTTGTGTCTAACACTCATGGTAAGGATCGGGAAGATGGGCTGGCTACACGAATCATGTGGTAGATCTAGTGGGCAGTGGAAGTTTCGGGAGTTAACTCTGAAGGCTTGTTTTGTAGGAAAATTGTGCTTCCAGGAAACGAAAAATGCCCTCTGTGAGTCTGTCTAGATAGATCTAGAGGCAACATTTATGTGAGGTTTTAGAATAGAACTTTAGTGGCAATAACAATTTGCTTTTTTTTCAATTTTTTGAAACTTGTACTAGTAGACTAATCATAAAATAGTATATTGTTGGAAATATATGGTAAATTTGCATATTAATCATTCTTATTGAAGAAACCAAGAATAGTCATAACTATGCATGCTCAAAATGTCTCCTGTTTCAACTGGGCTATATCAACGTCATTATTTGTTCCGTTCAGATTATAATAGCAATAGATACTTTATTGAAATAAAAGCCTTAGTGATTATCAAGCAAACAAGCTGGTATCAAATTCCATCTCCCAGGACTATTGGGTACTTTATACTTTTCTAGCAAATTTTAATATAATTTTTTGATGTTTGTCAATCATGATTTGTATTTTTGTTAATTACTTTTCAGGCCAATGTAACTGTGCAACAGACTGTGCCAGCAACTGTGCTGCAGGCACTTACTTTGACTCCACATCCTCCACATGTCAGACCTGTCCACAGGGTGCTTAGTAAGTGGTCAATCTAAGATTTCATTTACATTTATTTATAACTTGCCTTTCAATGGAAGATGGAACTAAAAGTATTCATTACAACAAAAGAGGTGTGATTGTGCATGCGCTTGTGTGCGTGTAATGAGCGCACATGTGTGTGTGTGCATGCTTGCACATGCATATGTTTGTGATTGCATATATATGTGTGTATGTTTTTAATTGTATCTGTCATTTGTCCCATTTTGAAATGCTTAAATTGGATTTGTCAAGATGATCCAGTTTCGTTTTCTGATTGTTCTTTATTTTCTACCTTAAGAACTAAAAAGTAAATGGATACAGTAGTCCTATGTACTAGTATTGATCCCATAGACTGATAGAGTTTTATATTCACTCCAATTTCAGATCTTCACAGATCAAAGTCTGTGCTGACAAAAAAGCATAGCACTCTGACTCACAGCAAGCTAAAGTTACAACCCTCTCACAAACTCACTGATATTATTTTATCAGAGGGTTGTAAATCATAGGTTATCTAGGTCTTCCTCCTTCAGCCCTTTATCAGTACCCTGAAAGCTTTTGTCAATATATCCTGGTCCTGTATATTAAAAAAAAAAGAAGACAGTAGTGAAAACAAGTTGTGTGTTTTATTGTTTGTTGAATAGAAAATGAATAATAAACGCATATATATATTCAGACATTGGCATGAGTGAATGCATTCCGGGTTGTCATGCATGAACAAATATGTGTACCATATTTTTCACACTGTAAGGCGCACCCCCCCAAATTCAATACAGTGGAACCTCCGTTATAAGACCTTGAAAAATCATCCAAAATGAGGTCCTATAAGGGAGGGGTCGGTCTTGTAAGGGAGTTAATTTTAATACTTACATAGAAGGGCAATGTCTCAAAGAAATAGGGCTTATGTGGGAGGGAGTCTTATAATGGGAGGTCTTATAAGGGAGGTTCCACTGTACAAAATTCAGATGTTGTTATTATACTTTCTTACTATATTAGTAGTCATAAGGCGCAGGGGTCTGACTCTGGAAAAAAAAAAGTATCGCCTTAAATACTAAGTTATAGTCCGATAAATATGGTACACAGTTTGTACACAACAATTCAATTCAATTCAATTCAACAATTTTATTGTCTCCAAACATAAGTGAAGAATTTTGTTTTTCGGCATGCACATAAAAATGAGGACAAAATAAGACATTGTTATAACCTAACAGAAGAGACAATTTGTAAAATAACATAAAAGCACATGTAATTGAAACATATAAAAACATAGACCCATCAGAGACACAGCCACACACACACACACACACAGACACAGACACACACACACACACACACACACACACACACACACACACACACACACACACACACAAAAGAAAAGAAGAAGAGGAAAGCCTCCATGTGGTTTATACAGATCATACAAAGACCCACACAGAGACACAGCCACACACACACTCACTCACACACACACACACACACACACACACACACACACACACACACACACACACACACACACACACTTATACACTCTTAAACACATGTATGCGCAGAAATAAAAAATGAAATAAAGCTAAAAGCATACAGTAACCTATTTGTAGCTCCATGCTAAAACACAAGAGCCTTCCAACAAAACCATAAGAAAACCTCTCACTTGAGCAAGTTGAGGTATAGGGTGTAGTTTAAAGGTTCCCTACTAATCCCTGGAATTGGACAGCCACTAGAACCACAGTACCAATTTGCAGGCTGGTGTCTTGCAAAATACTGCTTCATGGTTGATTGCTTTTGTATCGGAACACCCTCTCTGTTACTGTCTTTGTTACTGTGTTTGTCTTTCTGACTCTTTGAGTTTTGTTATATTATTTCTTTACAACCACCAACTCGTCTCAATTGTCTGACTATTTGTCTATCTGTCTGTCTCTAGTCTTTCTCTCTCTTCCCCCCTTTCTATTCTCTCTAGATCTGTTTGGTTCTGTTTGTTTTCCTGTCTCTGTCTGTGTCTATCCCTTTCACTCTCTCTGTGTCTGTCTCAGTGTCTGTCTCCCCCCTCCTTTTTTCCCTCCCCCCTCTCCCTTGCCAATCCCTTTTCTTCTCTGTGGCCTTTGGATGCTTGATTATGTTATCATTTTGTTTAAAATTTAATGCACGCATTTCCTCTTTCCCCCCTTCCTCACTCCATCCCTCTCTCTTACAGTTACACACTCTCTGTCTCCCTCCCTTATTCCTTTGTTTTTATTTCCTAAAAAAAAAAGTACATGTATTTGTCTCAGTATTTGTACTTTGTGTGTTTCTATAAAATTTAAATGTGTTGATGTTTCTCAGTGTTGTTATTAAAAAAAAATTCTAACCTTTTTCTGCATCTCTCTCTCTTACTTCCTCTGTCTCATATATTATTAGCTCTGTCTTCTTTTTCTGTCTGGACTATTAATATATAAAAAATAGTATTATATTATCATTCAAACTCTTTGTATCCTGATACCATCTGAGCAATTTTACACCAGGGTTTCAATTAATAATTTTGGGTGAAACTGAAAGTGCTGAGATGGCATTGACCTTCAAGGAGATACACTCCAGGAAGGGCAGCAGATGTTAATCATTGCAATTAAAAAACCCCACAAAAAACAACCAAACAAATTTTCAATACAGTTTTCCAAATATGCTGATTGATGAACAAGTATTGTTCTTTTCTGTTTTCAGCTGCCCTGGTGGCGCCAGCCCCAAGGTGTTATGTTTGAAAGGAACCTACAGCGCAGCTACAGGGCAAGACAGCTCATCAACATGTGTTGTAAGTCACGGTGTTTGTCAGTTATTCTTAGTTTTAAGTAAAGTATAATGTTTTTTGCAATCATTCTTCAGAAACATGTGAAGTTAATCAAGCTTAATAATCACAATATATTACTCCTGTTTTGTTGTTGTCTTTTTACACTAATGGGTCACAACCTGTCCTTATTCAAACTGATTATAAGATTTATAAACACTATTTTATAACATAATGCAATAATTATGTAGTGCTTTTACTAGAGTTCAACAGGTTTAGTTGTTAGTAAGTTATGGTGAAAACAAATTTAACAATGCAGTAAAATTTGTTGTTTTTCTTTTCTTTCTGTCTGTCTTTCTTTTTGTTCTTTTGGTGTGTGTTTTGTCAGTTCGTTATGAGGACAAGACAACTAAACCTAAACCAATCTTAACCTTCACCCACCCTATCCCTAATTTACATCACTATTTTTCTTCTGTTTGACTTGTCTCTGCTGCTGCTGCTTGTGTGTGTGTGTGAATGTGCATGTGTGCATTTATGTGTGTGATTGTGTGTGTGTGTGCATGCACGCGTGTGCTCACATGTTTGCGTAATACAACTAAGTTTCCCTTACTTTACAATTTCAAAATTACCCATCCTATGTTTCAGGATGAAAAAAAGCTTTGTTTAGCTTATTCCTTTATCGTCAATAAAGATCTTTTTTTTTGACTATCCACTATATTTTTAATTGAAAATTTTCATGAAAAAAATATGACCTTTGGCTTGTTCAATGCAAAGATTAGCACAAGTTCTTTTTTTTAAACCCAAGTTTGAGATACATTAGTAAAAAGCTTCAGTAAATCCTATCTCAAATATGTTTTCAGGGTCCTGGTAAGGTCACTGCTAATCTTTTGGTATTCAGAGCATTAGGGCAGTGATCCCTGCTTGTTGGTACTGTCATTGATAATGGATGAGTTTTTATCAGCAGTAACAGGATATATTTTAAACCATTATCACAGTGTGAGGTCAATGCTTTTATCATTAGTCGAGTTGGCAAGTATTTTCTGGTTGAGTTGTGAAATAGCTGTGTGTTTTTGTTGTGTGCATGTGTGACTGTGTGTGTGTGTGTGTGTGTGACTCTGTGTGTGTGTGTGTGTGTGTGTGTGTGTGTGTGTTTGTATTGTGAGTGTGCATTTGTGTAAAGACTAAGAGTTGCAACCACTAAAAATGTTTTTTAATACTTAATCATTGATTATAAAACTTTACTTTTAAAAGCAATATTGTTAATTGATCAGAAATGTTTTCAGTCAACAGAAATGGTTAATAGTGAAATGAAAAAGTAGCCTAGAAGTATAGCAGATCATCCCCCATCCCCCCAAAAAAAAACCCCACAACAACCCCAAAACACCCAACCCACACCCAACAAACAAACAAGCAAACAAACAGCACCATCACTTAAAATCAATTTATATTATAATCATAAATCATTCATTGCTTGACATTTTATTTTAATATTTCTTTTTAATATTTCACTTGTGTTTTTCATAAAGTCCTTTTTTTTCTTCCCCTCCTCTTAGGAGTCTTACTCCATAGACTGCTCCTCTTTTCATTTTTTCCTCCTTGTTCTTTTTTCTCTCACTCTTTTCATCCCATTCTTCTCCTCATCTTCCTGCTTCTGTTTCTTTTCCTCCTCTTCTACTCACCCCTTGTTCTTATCATTTTTGTATTTAAAAGGTATTAATCAATGACATCATCTTTGCTTAAATATAACTTACATGTATTTTTTATTCCAAAGATGACCATCTTTTGTTTTCCAAAACAGTTGATAGAGACAGCCATAATTGTTTTCAAACATACTAGTTAAAATAGAGATACCCATGTTTTGTTTTCCAAAACAGTTAATAGAAATAGCCATCTTTTGTTTTCCAAAATAGTTGATAGAAATAGCCATCTTTTGTTTTCCAAAATAGTTGATAGAGATAGCCATCTTTTATTTTCCAAAACAGTTGATAGAGATAGCCATCTTTTGTTTTCCAAAATACTTGATAGAGATAGCCATCTTTTGTTTTCCAAAATACTTGATAGAGATAGCCATCTTTTGTTTTCCAAAATACTTGATAGAGATAGCCATCTTTTGTTTTCCAAAATACTTGATAGAGATAGCCATCTTTTGTTTTCCAAAATACTTATAGAGATAGCCCATCTTTTGTCTATGCAAATGTGTGATAAACAATACACCTTTGTCTTGTGCCCCAGAACTGTCCTGCTGGTGCGTACAGTGACACGGATGGCTCTGTCAGCTGCACGTCGTGTCCTGCAGGCTATGAGTGTGCCAGCGAGGGCACCAGCTCTCTGGTGGCCTGTGCCTCGGGCTCCTTCTCCCTGGGGGGAGCCACCAGCTGCACGCCCTGCCCTGTGGGATCACGCTGCCCCCAGACCTCCACCACGTCCATAGAGTGTGATACTGGCTATTACACTTCAACCACAGGTTTGTTGATCATAATGTATACATGTAGTAACCGTGGGAATACTGGGGGGGTCTTTTGTATAAATAGTTCCCACACCTTCTGGAAGTGTGCTTGTAGCTTCCTCTAGTGTCACTCTCTTTGACCCTGCCTTTTCCTTTTGCTCACTGTCGTCTACTATCTTTCTGCCTTACCCGTCCATTCTCCTGCCTATTTTCACACAGCACTTTCAAAAAGATTTCCTCCAGCCAAAGTCAGACTTGCTGGGCCTTAGTTAGGCGCATAATGACAGCATGATGCATCTGCGCTCATAATTGACAGGAAGCTGTCTGAGTTTCCTGTCTGAGCGATCGAAGAAGAAGAAGAAGTCACTGTGTTAGTTTCCAAGCATGGGTACTGAATTTTGACAAAATGTGTTAAGTCTAAAAGTAGACAAAGATCACCTGGTTATCTTGGTACTTTGCGCACCCCCACCCCCTCTGATTTTTGCATTGACATTTTTCACTGACAAGCAATTCTACCATTCTCAGGAAAGGGATAGGGTTAGTTTCAGCCTGGGATTATTTTCACAAAACTGAAAGAAGTAGACTTTGAGATTGAGGGCCGTAAGCATGAAGGGGATGTCTTAAGCACTTGTACAACTTTGCTGATCACCAAAAGGTCAGCAGTAACTGAGGTCGACTTTTGTAAGTATGTCTCCTCCGAAATCGGTATGTGATGGCTGTATGCAGCGAGGAGACCAGTGAAAACTGAAAACCGGACACATATGTACCTTACCCATTATGGCCATATGGCCTGGGAACGCAGAAGAATAAGAAGAAGTAAATCAGTATGATTCAACCTTTTCAGTCCCTAAATCAAATCGATGCACATTGTAGTTACTGTACCGGTGATCTTTATTGTTCATTATTGTTAATAGTGATTGTTTAGAATTTTGGTTTTGTTGCTGCTTGTTTTAACTTTTCAGTGCTGAGTACAATTATGGTTTGTGTTGTCTATTTGCCAGGCCAATTTTGGCTGCAGAAAAATCATAAATGAGCTCCGATGTATTTTAATTTATACTTTGGTAGGCAAGTACTGAAGTATTGACTATAGTATTGCTGGTACCCACGTGTCGTCATATCCGGCCACAAGGAGCGCCATATTATGGGAGACCGCCATCTTAGTCCTTACTTTTTTTGAAAAATGCCAGATCGATGCTGCGTATTTGGCTGTTCCAATTCGAAACTTCATCTAAACTGTATTTATAACATCTGGATGTTTTCTTTACACATTTAGATAACATTTTCACTTTGTTTACACACAAATAAGGACTAAGATGGCGACACTTCCGTTGGAATGGTCGAGATGCGCACGCAGGTGGGTTGGAGCCATTGCATGCATTGAACTGAAGAGAACAAGAAAAGAAAAAGAACATCATATACTTTGATTTTTGTTATGCTAGTAAGAACATTTTAAAAACAAGAACGGCGACAGAATTGTCTGTTGACTGAATATTTGTTTAATCTGCTGTGTGCAGGTCAGACGACGTGTTCGTCGTGTCCGGCTGGATCGGAATGCCCGAACCGAGGTTCCCCTGTGTCCTGTCCTGCTGGCTACTACAGCACTTTAGCCCTGGGATACTGTCTGCCTTGTAGCCCTGGAGAATACTCTGCCAGTGATGGTGTGCACTTGTCTGTCTGTCTGTCTGTTTGTCACTCTATCTGGCTGGCTGGATGGATAGTGGGGCAGTGGGTGGATGCCTCGTACCTCCATACGGGGAGCTGGACAACCCTGCCCCATCCACAAGTCTCTTCCCGTGGGGATACTGGGGGGGGGGGGGGGGGGTGTGTCTTTCATTAAAAAAATAGTTCTCCCACCTTCTGGAAGTTCTGTGCTTGACCACTTCCCCTAATCTGCCACTCTCTTTGACTCTGCCTTTTCTCTTTGCTTTCCGTCATAGATCTACTATCTTTCTGACTTAATGGCCCATTCTCCTGCCTTTTCCCCCCAAAAAAATACTCAAAATACTTTTTCTCCTTTGAGCTCCTCTGAAATCGGAATGTGTCGGCTGTACCAGCGGGGAAACCGGTGAAAACTGAAAACTGGACACTTACGTACCTTACCCATTATGGCCATATGGCCTGGGAACGCAGAAGGATGGATAGTTAGTTTGCTGGCTTGCTGATTTCTACATTACTCTAGGAGTAGCAATGGACGAGTCTTTGAGTATTGACTTTCTCTCTAGCGCGCATGTGTGTGTGTGTGCGTGCGTCTCTGTGTTTGTGTGCTTATGTTTCTGTATTTATATCAATGTGTATGTCTTCATTATTTAAAGAGGAAGAAGAAAAGAAACATCTTAAAGATGTTTCAATTTTTGTTGGGATTCTTATGAAGACAATAAGCATGTTCTTTTATCATTGAACTGTTGATTAATTGTGTACAGACATGTGACTGTAGCAACAATAGGCATACAAAGGTGTGTACATGAAAACAGGATTTGAAGAAGTAGTTTACAATTTAAAAAAAAAAATCACTGATAAGATAAATCAAAAGTTAAAAATGTTGCATCAAATTCAAAGCTTTGAGTTTGATCATTGTGACAGTTTCTTGAACAGGTAAATCTTCTTCTTCGATCGCTCAAACAGTTTCCTGTCAATAATGAGCGCAAATACGTCATGCTGCCGTTATGCGCCTAACTAAGAAATAGTTAGGCCCAGCAAGTCTGACTTCGGCTGGAGGAAATATTTTTTAAAGTGTTTCGTGGAAGAAAAAAGGCAGGAGAATGTACCGGTAAGGCAGAAAGATAGTAGATGACAGTAAGCAAAGGGAAAAGGCAGAGTCAAAGAGAGTGACAAATTAGAGGAAGTTACAAGCACAGAACTTCCAGAAGGTGGGGGAACTATTTATACAAAAGACCCCCCGGTATCCCCACGGGGGGGAACAGGTAAATAAACTATAATAATTATTCGAAGCTGAGAAAGATTGAAGAAATAATAAATAGTAGAAAAGAATAGAAGGAAGGTGTAGGCCTAACAGGGCGTTTTATGGTTGGGAGCATTCAGTACCAAATTTCAGGATTTAACTAGATCAAGCGTGATCACCACAACGCTTGAACACATACAGACCTGAGTCCTTTCCTTTGTGCACTAGGGTGTCTGTTTCGCTTCAGGGGTAGGATTGGTAAAATAGAAACTGAATATGCCGAACAGAGAAAGAGTCAGAGACTGAGGGAGAGAGAGAGGAGGTTTATGGGTGGGTGCCAAGCACAAGAGCTAACTCTGAAATGAAATTGATATTTACTCTGAAATGAGATTGATATCTGCCCAATGATCAGTGTATTGTTGAACAACTTGTGTGTGTGTGCGTGTGTGCGTGTGTGTGTGTGTGTGTGTGTGTGTGTGTGTGCGTGCGTGTGTGCGTGCGTGCGTGTGTGTGCGTGCGTGTGCGTGCGTGCGTGCGTGCGTGCGTGCGTGCGTGCGTATGTGTGTGTGTGTGTGTGTGCGTGCGTGCGTGCGTGCGTGCGTGTGTGTGTGTGTGTGTGTGTGTGTGCGTGCGTGTGTGTGTGTGTGCGTGTGTGTGTGTGTGTATGTGTGTGTGCATGTGTGTGTGTGTGTGTGTGTGTGTGCATGTGCACGTCCATACTTGCGTGTGTATGTCAAGCATAGGTACAGTCAAACCTCTATTTTAAGACTTCCAAAAAGTCAGAAAAAAATCGATCTTAAATTGATGGGGTCTTATAACAGAGGTCAGTTTTATACATAAATTATAGTAAGATACATTACATCCGTGGCAAAAAAATTGGTCTTAAATGAGAGGAGGTCTTTTAACGGAGGGTATTAATTATAGTAGAGGTTGGACTGTATTGATTTTGAGGTTTATCGTTTGAGTAATGTTTATGAGCTAATTACCTCCTCCAAAGAGGTTGTGTTGTGTGGTGTGGGTGTTTGTCTTTCTATTTGTTTGTTTGGCTGTTTTGAACAGATGGTGCTTTGATATGATTTTGTGGAGAGTAAGGGATTTTTTAAATGTGGAACAGTCCATTTAATGTTGATGTCAGTTTAAATAAACATTTAAATTATAGAAGAATTAGTTTTGTCAATGTGTTTTGATTGAATATTGTAGAAGTTTTACATATCAAATCAATTGCCCGTATTCTTAAGCTGCGCTGACTTCATTGCTCAGTGATGATGAGAAGAGCCTGGTTCAGTACTTTTTTTAAAAAGAGACTGCTGGGTTTCTAATGCAGTGGAACCTCCCTTATAAGACCTTCAAAAATCATCCAAAATTAGGTCTTATAAGGGAGGGGTCTTATAACGGAGGTAATTTTAATACTTACAAAGAAGGGCAATGTCTCAGAGAAGTAGATCTTAAATGGGAGGGAGTCTTATAATGGGTGGTCTTATAAGGGAGGTTCCACTGTATTATGGAAAATAAAGCAAATTTGTAGGTTAATGTTTGTGTTTGTCAAATTTTCTTTCAAGGGTTACAGTGTATTGTTGCAGGGTCTTCCAGTTGTTCCCCGTGCCCTGCTGGTTACTTCTGTTCCAACGCCACCTCTTCTCCCACTGCCTGTTCTACTGGTTATGTGGCTGTGCAGGGCAGTGGTAGCTGTACATTGTGTAACTCAGGTGGGGTACTAGACACACAGAAGGAGGGAGTGAGAGGCTCTTTGTGCATGTGTCAGAGAGAGAGAGAGAGAGAGGAGAGAATAGAAAAGAAAAGAAGAGAAGAGAGAGAGAAAGAGAAACCTGATAGGTGACAGTGAGAGAGAGAGAGAAGCCTGACAGGTGACAGTGGGATTTTGAAATATATTGCCAGTGCTTAACCTGTGCTTAACTGATCTTGTGGTAAGAAAGATAAGGTGGCATTAACTCTTCTAGCGCTTTGTATTATTTGATGTTCTTGGTTGTCCATTGCATCTCAACTGACAGGAGGGGAGTAACTTTTTGTTGTTGGAATGTGTTGCTTTAACGGAAAAATCACTGACATAAGCTCTGAAAGTAGACAAACACATGGCAGGATTCTTGCCAGTGAATGTCTTTGCATTTAGTAGGAGTGAAGTGTATTATACTGGGCGAATGTACTCGCTCATGTTGCTAGAGGAGTAATTTTTGAGAAAGAGAGAGAATGAATGAATGAATGTTTATTGCTAGTAAGCCATTAAGCCCATTTAGCAAGTCGATAATCGATACGAACAAACAAATACAAAATCAGTGCAAGCAATCAAATTGACAAGGAAACCGCATCAATAACAGTCTTTCTTTTTCTATTCTTTTTTTTTTTTACTTGAACCAAGTGTGTCACAAAATATCACTGGTTCAAACATACTGTTTGTGGTCACTCAAAGCTGGGAAACGCTGTCGCCCAAGGTAAAACACAGTCAGATCTCGTATCGCTTGTAGATTTCGCATCGCATGTGAGCGTGTCTCTTCGTGTTGTGTGTTGCTGATCTTCTTTCCTTTATGTAGGTTGGCCAACTTTGCACACTCTTCACACAACATGTTTTGTTTGTTTTGTTTGACATACCAATAACAGCAGCCATGTCCCGAATCCACATCACAGTACTGTTCCAAAACTATATCCTCCGATTCACAAAGCAAAACGTCGGTTCCTCAGTCTTGATGAGGACGATTTTTCTAAAATCTTTGTTTCTGCCTGGGTCTCTTAATCTTCTTTTCACACACCGGTCAGTCAGAGTAGCCACGTAGTCTGACCACACCTACATCAAAGCCAGCCACTGATGTACTGATGGCAGTGTTACTATCGGTGTCAGGTAGGTGGGGGATTAAGTTGATGTCACATTCCAATGTGCACTGAGAAAGAGATAGATGAACTATAACAGTTTTCCTGCTGCAAGAACAAATGTACACGAAAGACATGGGGAAAATGAGTAGTTATATTATTATATAAATGAAGAATTTGACCTGTCTGTAAAGGCTATGAATATATGGAAAATGTCAAAAAGTTCTCTTTTTTTTCAGACGAGGTGCCAGACTCCAATCAAGAACTGTGTGAAAGCTGTCCAGCAGGAAAAGCGTGCACCAATCCAACGTGAGTGTATGAGAGAGTGAGAGAGAGAGTGTGTGTGTGTGTCTGTCTGTCTATCTGTTTGTCTGTGTCTGTGCATGTGAAATTGTGTATTGCATGCTTAGAGTGTTGTTTTATTTTGTTGATGCAAAAGGGAATAGTTCATGTGATAGTTGTGAGGAACAATTGGTAATACTGGCACCAAAAAGCCTAAATATTTACACAAAGAGTAATAACTTCGCAGCCTACCAACCTTGAAAAGAATGAAGCCAACTTTCTCACTTCCCACCTGGAAGGTAAAAAGGTTGAAGGTGGGAAGTGTTAAGTATGGTATCAGCAGGCAGTGAGAGAGTTCACAATGATCCCCACCTGTAGTGTAAGTGAAAGGGTGGGAGTAAAAAAAACCCAGCTTCAGTCTATTCAGGCTTTTTGATGACACTGAGACTGTCCAAGTGGCTTATGGTATGTCTGTTATAGTTTTGTTTAGGGGTTGGTAGAACAGCACGGCAAATAAAGGTACTGGGTACATGCATGTACAGTGGGACCTCCCTTATTAGACCTTCAAAAATCATCCAAAATGAGGTCTTATGAGGGAGGGTCTTATAAGGGAGGTACTTTTAACACTTACAAAGAAGGGCAATGTCTCAAAGAAGTCGGTCTTATATGGGAGAGAGTCTTATAATGGGATGTCTTATAAGGGAGGTTCCACTGTATTAATGCTAGATGCTACAGAACTTTCCACTCCTTCAGACTGTGCTACAGGCTACTACTCGCTCTTAGGTAATGCCACATGCAGTGTCCTGCACGCAGCTACTGTAACATAGTTGAGTTGACTTGAGTTGTACCACACTTTAATTGATTTATTCCACAATAGTTTTATACTGTGACTGCAAAGAAAGGTTTTTTTTATGTTACAGTTCCACTCCTTCAGACTGTGCCACAGGCTACTACTCACTGCTAGGTGATGCCACATGCACAGAGTGTCCTGCAGGCAGCTACTGTGCTGACAAGACTTCATCCCCTTCTGCCTGTGGTTCCAGTAAGATAACCTGTGTTTAGGCAATGTGTTTGTGTGCAGGTGTTTGTGTGTGTGTTTTCTCCACTACAGTACTACCACCTGCTCTTCCTGTTAGTTGTCTTTGACATTTTTGTGGGCTGTGTGCCCCCCCCCCCCCCTCCTTTGTGTTTTTCCTGTATGTGTATCTTAGATTTTTAAAATTTTGACCAGTCTCTTTCAATTTGTCTCCTCTCTTTCTCCATGTATTTCTGTGTGTTTATTGCTTTAACTGCCTGACTGTCTCTGTGTCGTTTCCCCTTTTCTGTCTATATCTCTCTCAGTCTATGTCTCTGTGTCTGTCTATGTTTGTCTCTGCTTATCTTCACAACTGTGTGTGTCCTCACCCCACCCCCCTCTTCTGTCTCTCTGTCTTTCTTCTCCTTAATCCTCTCTCCTATCTATCTCTTTGGGTCCAGCTGTCCGTATCTTTCTGTCTCTATCTGTCTGTCTCTTTCTCTCTGTCTTTCAGACATAATCATCAAATATCAAACTAACAAAAGAGTGCACATTAACAAAACTCGCCGTCTTTATCTTTTCCATCAGACACATATTCGGAGGCAGGGTGGACGGCCTGTGAGCAATGTCCAGCAGGTTACGAATGCGCCAGTGCCTCCGCTGTCCCTTCCAAATGTGCCACTGGGTCTTACAGTGCCCTGGGATGTGAGTGTGACACTTTGATTTTGTTTGTATGGAATGATGGCTTATAGTAAGTATGCTAGGCTAAGGAGCAAAATGAAGGGATTGACAAAGAAAGCATATGAGAAGATTATTAATGTTCCATTGCATCTGTTGCATAGGTGTCAACCTATACGGTTTTCCCGTATTGCTGTACGGGAAAACCATGATTTTGGGTCTGTACGGCCATATAACAGTTTCAATACGGGTAAAACTGATTTATACGGGCAGATCAGATATCAGAGACAAACCGCGAAGTGATAGAATTTTGTGATAGCAGACGACAAAACGCGGACGCCAAGCAGCCGAACAGTAAAACGAAAGCAGTAGGCTAGATGATCGGTCATGCGCAGAGAGCGATTTGTTCTGGTAATCTGCGCATGCGTGGTTTCTTCAGAACTTCCATGTGAGCGTTGTTTGAATCGAAAATGGCGGACGCTAATTCTTCCAGTTCTACGAACCCCCCTGTGGCCAAAAAGGCACGAGTTGGGAGTGGGAGACACTTGAAAGAATGGAAAAACCTGTCCTTTGAGAAAGGAAGGTACACTCCCCTGCCCATTTTTCAATATATATAACAAAACTGCATGAAAACGATGTCTGAATATAATGTATTCACAGAAACTTTTTCATGGTTTTGCGTGTTCTGAAATTTATACGGTTTTCAGGCTTGAAATAAGGTGAACATTATTTTTCAATAAGGGAAGTTTTGAAAAAAGGAAAATTGGGTTGACACCTATGCTGTTGTACCCTCTAAATGTACCGCTGGATTCTATAGTGCTGGGATGCGATGTGAGTGTGACTCTTCTTCTTCTTCTTCTGCGTTCCCAGTGGTTTTACAGAGTGTGACTCATGTTTAGTATGTATTGTTGTTCTTCTTTCCTTGAGCATCACCATCAGCTTTCTGTTGATTTTGATGCTTTATACTCTTAAAGGGGTTTCCTTATTAGTATGGCGCTGCCCAGATGATCAGTTCAAAATGGGATTGAAAGGACAGGTGTTGGGAGGGTTGGAGAGACAGCACAGGGGAAGTTGAGGTTGAAGGACAAGGATTGGGGAGGGGGAAGGGAAAGGGGGTGGGGAATAGAGGCTTTAATTATAAGCAAAGGAATCAAAAGCTATTTTATTTTTTAAAAAGAAGAAAAAAAAGCAAGCCACATACAGAATGAATTTTTGAACATTTCCAATAGATAGCTTTGAGTTATCCACCATCTATTTGTGAAAGTGTTCGCTGTGGCAATTTTCAGCCATGAAATGAACTACATGCACAGCTGATTACTGCAGTCCAGAGGCTCTGTCCAATGAAACAGCCTTCTTCTTTAGATTTAAATTGAACTCTGTTGTTGAGATTTCGGAATAAATGGGTAATTTCCTCTGTTGTTGAGATTTCCATTGTTTTTGGACAGTTTTTCTTTTTGGTCTAAAGCCGTTTAAAATGCATAGTTGGATATATTATTTTTTGGGTAGTGATATTCAACTTGATCAAGACTGTTTATGTCATTTATTTAGTGTTGACATTTCCCTTCTACAGAGACAAAATCTCTCACTTATTTCAGCAAAAGAGTTCCATTTAATGTACCTGGGTAGAGAACAAAAACCATCTGCAGTATTGGGGATTCTTCTGTGACATATATAAAATAAGGTTTACCCTTACTTCCCAAAACTAAGACAATAGGGTCTTTAGATAATAGACCCCAATTTGATGCCTTTTAGTGGCATTGGTGTTAAATCACTGTGGTGCTTAAATGCGACTTTGGCGGTGAAGGGTTAAGATTGTTTAATTAAGTGACCAATACACTCTCTCTGTTTCTACTTTCAGCTATGAGCTGCACCACATGCTCAGCCGGTTACTACTGTGCGGAGGGTTCGTCCAGTGAGACGGCGTGTCCTTCAGGGTTTTACTCATCGTCTGGGGCCGGCATCTGCACAGGGTGTCCGGCGGGCAAGTCATGTACCTCCACTGCAGAGACTGCCTGTGCTGCAGGGACATATTCCTTGGGCTATAGCACCACTTGCACTGCTTGCCCTGCTGGTGAGTTACTGTGTGGAAAGGAGAGAGTGAAAGGGGGAGAGCGGCAGATAGGTAAGGGGGAGAGGAGAGAAGAGAGGAGAATGTATAGAGTTGTTGTTTACATACCCTGGCTAAAAGACTCAAGGGATCACAGCCAAAGCACTTGAACATTATGGTACAAATGCATCAGCTAGGGATGAGAACATTACGTGTGTGACCGTTTTTGATTACCCCACCACATGGGCAGCCACACTCCATCTTCCGGGGAGGAAAGTATAGAGTGTATGATTGTGTGTGTGTGTGCGCACACGCTGACTGGACTTGTTTCTTGGGATATAGCACCACCTGTACTGCCTGTCCTACTGGTGAGTCAGTGTGTGAGTGTATTCTGTGTGTGTGTGTATGTGACATATTCCTTGGGTATAGCACCACTGGTGCTGCTTGCCCTGCTGGTGAGTTGGTGTTAGTGTGTGTGTATACACATATGTGTGTGAGTGTATACCGTGTGTGTGTGTGTCACTCTGTGTGTGTGTGTGTGTGTGACATATTCCTTGGGTATAGCACCACTGGTGCTGCTTGCCCTGCTGGTGAGTTGGTGTTAGTGTGTGTGACATTGAACTTTTGGTTTTAAAGCGTGTAGGTGTCGAACTGAAGATGAACACGTGTACGCTTGTGATGTGTGTGACGTTGAACCTTTGGTTTTAAAGCGTGTAAGTGTCGAACTGAAAAAGAACATTGTGTACGCTTGTGATGAGTGTGTGTGACGTTGAACTTTTGGTTTTAAAGCGTGTAAGTGTCAAACTGAAGATGAACACATGTACGCTTGTGATATGTGTGTGTGTGTGTGTGACGTTGAACTTTTGGTTTTAAAGCGTGTAAGTGTTGAACTGAAGATGAACACGTGTACGCTTGTGGTGCACATGCACTGACTGCCTGGTGCTCTACTTCTAAATTCTAATGCCGCAATGGATTCTTTACCTGTCATTCTCATCATGGTCCTCACCAGGCAAGTGCATCAGTGTTGGCTGTGAAGCAGGGAAATATAGTTTGGATATCTTGGTTAACATTTTCTGTTGACACTAATCAATAGGTTATTTGTGTTTCAAATTGGAGACCTTACTTTGAGAGCCTGGTCAGGCCTGGGGTGGAGAATGCACAGCGTGAATGTCTCAAATATTACTTGACACTGTCTGTTTCTAAGCACTTCATGTTCTTCTCAGGGTTTGAGAGTCTGGTCAGGCTAGGGGAGAATGCACAGCGTGAATGTCTCAAATATTACTTGACACTGTCTGTTTCTAAGCACTTCATGTTCTTCTCAGGGTTTGAGAGTCTGGTCAGGCTAGGGGAGAATGCACAGTGTGAATGTCTCAATATTACTTGACACTGTCTGTTTCTAAGCATTTCATGTTCTTCTCAGGGTTTGAGTGTCTGGTCAGGCTAGGGGAGAATGCACAGTGTGAATGTCTCAATATTACTTGACACTGTCTGTTTCTAAGCACTTCATGTTCTTCTCAGGGTTTGAGAGTCTGGTCAGGCTAGGGGAGAATGCACAGTGTGAATGTCTCAAATATTACTTGACACTTTTCTAAGCATTTCATGTTCTTCTCAGGGTTTGAGTGTCTGGACCCGGCCAGTGCCCCAGTGACCTGTCAGTCAGGGGAGTACAGTCTGAGTGCTGCCAGCTCAGGATGTCAGACCTGCCCCGCCGGCTCTGCCTGCCCCTCCACCTCCTCCTCGCCCACTACCTGCGCCACTGGTCAGTTCTTGGCACTTGCCTTTGTGATCTGGCAAATAGCCAAGCCAAGGGACTTTAGGCAATTTGCTGTACCTGTACTAATTCCTTTTTACAGTTTCATGTACACTTGCTATGTTGACACGTTGGTCATACTGTTTCTTTGTACTTCATTTTTCCTCATGGTCTTTACCTCTCTTGTCTCTGTCTGTCTCTGTGTTTCTCTATGTCTGTCTGTCTCTATATATATGTATATTATATATAGTAAAATCATACTTTCACAACGTTTGGCACCACTCCTTGCAGACGAGCTTTGAGGTAGGACACAATACATTCAGGAAATAACAACAAAGTCGATGATGTCGTTTAAAACACTTGTATTAAAAGTTGACAATATTTCACTGTAGTCTACAGCTTTAACGAGTCACAAAACTTCAACTGACACACCAAGGAAAAGAAAAACTGGGGGAGCAAATAAAACGTGAGCTCTGATCAGTAGGCAAAGTGACCCATTTCAAGGCATGGCCAGTGGTCACTTTGCCTACTGATCAGAGCTCACGTTTTATTTGCTCCCCCAGTTGTTCTTTTCCTTGGTTTGTCAGTTGAAGTTTTGTGACTCGTTAAAGCTGTAGACTACAGCGAAATATTGTCAACTTTTAATACAAGTGTTTTAAACGACATCATCGACTTTGTTGTTATTTCCTGAATGTATGTATATTATATATCTAGTAAGAACGGTCACGATTTACAAAACACACACAAGAAGAGCATAACATTTACCCAATATATATCTGTCTATCTATCTTTGTCTTTCTTTCCTTATGTCTGTCTCTTTCTCTCGCTCACTCATTCACTCCTAATTTTTCTTTCCTCTCCCCTATCTGGCTATAAGTTAACAAAAGGTATCCTCTATGCAGTCAACATTTAATGTATTTTATGTGTATATTCACAGACCACTACAATGCAGCAGGCCTTATAAAATGATGTACTCTTTTTAGTTTTATAGCGCTTATTCTCCTTACGAGGCTCTAAGCGCTTCACAAGGAATTAAAAACCTATGGTTACAATAATGAAAAATGGCACAAATGAAATCAGAAGGAACAACATCTTTTGTACTTCTCTCCTTCTCTAATCCCCTACTCATCACATTCGGTCCTTTCTACGGTGTAAGCTTTCACTACATTCACAGGCTATCAGAGTGCTGGCAGCCGATCTCATGCACAGAGTGTCCGCTTAGCTATGAATGTCTCAGCAGCAGTGACCCCATACATAACTCAGTCTAGCATTATTATGTTTGTGTGTGGATGTATGCTGGCTACCAGAGTGCCGGCAGCCGATCTCATGCACAGAGTGTCCGCGAGGCTATGAATGTCCCAGCAGCAGTGACCCCACTCAGAACTCAGCCTGATATTTCTAATGTTTGTGTGTGGATGTATGCAGGCTACCAGAGTGCGGCAGGCCAAACCTCATGCACAGTGTGTCCGCGAGGCTATGAATGTCCCAGCAGCACTGACCCCACTCAGAACTCAGCCTGATATTTCTAATGTTTGTGGATGTATGCAGGCTACCAGAGTGCGGAAGGCCAAACCTCATGCACAGAGTGTCCGCGAGGCTATGAATGTCCCAGCAGCACTGACCCCACCCAGAACGCAGCATGTGCGGCTGGCACCTACTCCATCGCCGGTCAGACCACCTGCACCACCTGCCCTGCTGGAAAATACTGCCCCAGCACAACGTGAGTGGTCTGTAGATTGTGGTGCATAACCTACTTTTCACCAACTCACCTATGAAAACGCTATGAAATTTCTTACTTTGGAAATAGTGAAATGGGCTTGTTTGAGAAAAAAATTGTTATTTCAAAACACTGAACCCTGCTAATTTGGAAGTTGCAAGATTTATTAATGTTGATCTATTTAACTTGCTGTTTGGGAATGCTAAAATTTGCTGCTTTAGAAATGATGTTATTAAAGATGGAAACAATGAACTTGGTTATATTTGAAGTTGTCAGCTTGGAACTAAGGAATTCATTTTGATAATTTGGAAATAATTAATGATCTTTGAAATCGTGAAATTTGTTGATAATGACATTTATAAAGAAAACTTATGATATGGTTCCACTCTCCCAAAACCTCTTTTCAAAGAAGTATATCCCTTCTCACACACTCATTTCCAGAAATGATCTAGAATGCAATTACCCCACAGGTTCCTACTCTAAAACCAATGCTTCACTGAAGTTTGTCGATTTGTAAATCATGGCATTTGGTCATTCCTAACTTTCATGCATTGTACCCCCCTCTCCCACTTTCTCGTTCACAGAGAAGCCCTGGAGTACAACTGCGCCTCAGGATCATACTCCACCGCTGGAGCCTCATCTTGCACGGTGTGCCCGGCTGGACATAAATGCCCCAACACAGACGGCACGGGCATCGTCAGCTGTGTGTCGGGCACCTATTCCTTGGCTGGGTCAACCACGTGCACGGATTGTCCGGCGGGATACGCGTGCCCCCAGACTGACAGTGATACTTTGATCGCCTGCACACCTGGGTCCTATTCTACTGGGCAGCAGAGTACTTGTACTCTGTGTCCTGCTGGGAGGTGAGTGAGAGACAGACAGTGATGCTTTGATCGCCTGCACGCCT
>JAGGCT020000158.1:0-18143 GCA_017654935.2 Phymorhynchus buccinoides
AAATTGGCATGGGCTTCTTACCCTCCCCATGGGCTTTTTACCCCGTCTTCCCCTATGGTGAAATGCATGTCTGTGTGTAAGCATACTCGCGGCTTGGAGCACATGTTCGCATATAGGTTGTGTGTGTGTTTGTGTGCTCCAGTATAAAATGTGTGCATATGTGCGTGGGTGTATGCATGCTATCTGCGTGTCTGAATATGTACGTGAGGGGCATGGGTGTATGCCTCGTGCCTCCATACAGGGAGCTGGACGACCCCCCGCCCCTTCCACGAGTCTCTCCCCATGGGGATACCAGTGGGGGGGGGGGTCTTTCATATAAAATAGTTCTCCCACCTTCTGGAAGTTTTGTGCTTGTAATTTCCTCTAATCTGTCACACTCTCTTTGACTCTTCCTTTTCCCATTGCTTTCTATAATCTACTATCTTTTCTGACTATTGGCCCCAATTCTCCGCCTTCTTTTTTCCAAAAATAAAAAAAATCTTCCAAACAAAATGTTTCTCAATTTGAGCTCATCTGACACATATGGGAACATTTGTAAATACAAAGCATGATTTGATTGGGAAGAACAATAACCGATTTTTTAATAAAAAATCACAGATGGGACGACTCCAGATATGCGTAGCGGTATCCACGCCTCGGTAAAACCTCATCGGCTATATGGTACCACATACAGTATGCTTTTAGCTGCCTATCATCAGATTCGAATGAAATATAGTGCGTTTACAGCCTCTCGGCCCGGCAGGGCACCATATGGGGACATAAAACTATCATCAGATTCACAGAACAACAAACCCATATCAACGTATTATCCTAGTGAGAACATTTTGAATATTTAAAAAACGTTGATTATTTAAAAAAATAATGGGTGGTTTTAAACCAAAGTAAATATGCTGAAAAAGTGGTTACTTAATACTATTTTGTTGCAAAATATCATTGTTTCTAACACAACGTACTATTACAATGTACAGAAAATTATAAAAACACAAAAATGCACAATGACCATAGAGTCCAAAATGAACTCCATTGAATTTCATCAAAATAAGACCAAACTGATGAAATTCTAAATTCTAAATTTACAAAATGGCGTACTAATTATTTTCCCATTGGTTTTGTAGTCCCGTTAGTTCTATCAAAAAAAACGGGGCGGGCGGGACTACATTATCGGGAACGACGGTCCTCTGTACGTTTCTCTGATTTGTTTCATCATATGTATGTATGATAATGTGATATGTATCTATGTATGTAATATGTACAGCTTTGTACGTATGTAGGTGTGTGCCATGTGTGTGTGTGTGTTTGTATGTGTGGTGTGTGTGTGTGTGAGTGTGTGTTGTGTGTGTTGTCTCCGTTTGGTGTGGTTTGTGTGTGTGTAGTGCAATGTGTCTGACCAAATGTCTGCCAGTCTGCCTTTTCCAAATATGACTGCCAGTGGGCTGTGCCAGATAATAGAGGGGGGCAGCTGCTATTCTGATAAGGTCAAAAAGCTGATAAGGACACAGCTGAGTTGGAAGTCCTCAGCTGTAATTATGGCTAGTGCGTATGCATGCGCGACCATGTCTACGTGTGTGCATACGGATGTGCGTTTGTGTATGCATGTGCAATTGTGTGTATGTGTGTGTGCGCATGCACAGCTTTTTTCTATTTTCGGAACAACCTCTTCCTTCTTTTTCAAGTTTTCTTGCAGTCTTGCAGACCGTCAGTATCTGTCCCTATCCTCTCTCCACACCCCCCCCACCCCCTTGCCACACCTACATACCACCTCTGCCATCCATTGACCTTAAAATAGAGTGATAGTGATATGCTAGCTTAAGGCTTCTTCCCCCCCCCCCCCCCCCCCCCCCCCCGTGGGGATACCGAGGGTGGGTGGGGGGTCTTTTGTACAATATACCTTTCTACCCCACCTTATGGAAGTTCTGTGCTTATAACCCTTACTCTAATCCGTCACTCTCTTTGACTCTGCCTTTTCCCTTATCTTACTGGTCCATTCTCCTGCACTTTTGCTCTATGCATCTCTTACAAAGATTTCTCCAGCCGAAGTCGGACATGCTGGGCCTAACTATTTTTTAGTTAGGCGCATAACGGCAAGCATGACGCATCTACGCTCATATGACAGAAACTGAGCGAACAAGCGAAGAGGAAGAAGAAGAAGAAGCTGTTAGGCTTGAGAGAGAAGAGTCGAGACGAATAAGAAGCAAGAAAAAGAAAAGAAAGAGAGAGAAAGAAAGAAGAAGAAGAAAAAGAAAAAAAAAGAAGGAAGAAGAAGCAGAAGAAGAAGACAAAGAAGAAGAAGAGAAGAAGAAGAAAGCTGTTAAAGAATGCTGGGTGTGGTAGGCTGGCTTGACTGTGTTCTAAAAGCTACTATCAGCCATCTTTATTCCTGCTGAGATACAAACCATGAAGACAGAAGGAATTACACACGCGTACGCACCAACACTTTACAATAGCTATCTAAGAGAGAGAGAGAGATTAGAGGCAAGCTGAGAGGGGGGGAGAGGAGATGAGAGGAGAGGAGAGGAGAGGAGAGGGGAGGAGAGGACGCACGCAGGAGGAGAGGACAGGGGAGGAGAGGAGAGGGGAGGAGAGGAGAGGGGAGGAGAGGAGAGGGGAGGAGAGGAGAGGAGAGGAGAGAGAGAAGAGAGGAGAGGAGAGAGAGAGTCCCGAGAGAGGAGAGAGAGGGATGAGAGAGGAGATAGAGAGGAGAACGAGAGAGAGAGAGAAGAGGAGAGAAGAGAGAGAGAGAAAGAGGAGAGAGAGAGAGAGAAAGAGGGGGGGAGAGGGAGAGAGAGATGGGGAGAGAGGCAGCCAGAGATGATGAGAGAAGGAGAGAGAGAGATGAGAGAGAGAGAGAGAGCGAGAGGATGATGATGATTGATTGATTGATTGACTTTTATTTATAGAGGGTAATAGAATAAACAATAACATGCTTTTTTGCATCCAACCCTCTAAACCCAATTACAAATGTAAAAGTAGAAAATGGAAAACGAAAATAAACACATACAAAGTAATATAAAGCATGCAAAAAAAAAACATCCCTATATTGTAACACAACAATAACAAAATAAAACCTATTATTATTAACAATACTCATCATTAACTTTCAAAATGTGTGAAGTAAACGCATACACACGGGAAAATAAAACCAAATCCTACTTTTCACACTCAAAGAAGTGCACAAACATATAAAAAAAAATACCTCAATCATACTTCATCATTAAAATGTACTTATTTGAAAAGAAACCCATGCACATAATAAAGTCAAACATAGTATTACTTTACCTACTCATCTTAGCATGCACAATTTAAAATGTAAATACATGTACGTACCCATGGCAACATGAAACCTATTCCTACATTACATTATTCATTTGTAGCATAAAACAAAATTAGAAAGTAAACACACACTCGTAAAAAAAAGCAGACCTAGTCATATTGTTTGCAAGCGAATACACATATTAAAAAGTAAATACTACTCATAACGAAATCAAGCCTAAACCTACTTTCTAGTCCTCGTCTTTAACATGCACATAAGTAAAAATTAACTCATCACAAAATTAAGACTAATCCTTATTTTACATACTCGTAACATGCAACTCTGGTACACATTTTAAATTTAAAGCCGATACACATAATAAAAATCAAGCCTAAGCCCATTTTACATACTAATCTTAAAAATACATCAAACGTAAATTTAAGCACATACACATGACAGAATAAAAACAAATCCTATTCTACATACTCATCTTTAACATACACACATTTTGGAATAAACACTTATACATAGCAAAATAAAACCCAATCCTATAATAATAAAGTCCCTATTCTTATAATAATAATAATAATAATAATCTAAATAATAATATTCATATAAGTAAATAATAATACATAATAATGAGAGAGAAAAGAAAAATGCATAACGAGAGGAGAGAGAGAGAGAGAGAAGAAGAGAGAGAGAGAGAGAAGAGAGAGAGAGAGAGAGAGAGAGAGAGCGAGAGAGGAGAATTTGTAATTACGACCATTAACGCACAGCGCATACAATATGCAGAAAACGGTGGCTGTGAAAGAAAGGAGACGGGGGAAGTGGTGGGATGGATTGATAGCAGAGGAGAGAGAGAGAGAGAGAGAGTGAGAAGAGAGAGAGGAGAGATAGAGAGAAGGGAGAGAAGATCAGAGACAGAGAGAGGCGAGACAGAGAGAGAGAGAGAGTCAAGAGACAGGAGTGAGAGAGAGAGGACGGAACATTGAAAACTTGGAAAACTTTTTTTTTCAGTGATAAAGCACATTTTAGGCAACGCCTATTCTTTCCAATCTGTCCTCTGATACATATACGAACATAAGAATACAAACATGGCAAGGCATGAAATTACCCATACAGATTTGAACATAAAGGAGGGAGAGAGAGCGTGCGCAATGCGTCTGTGTGTAGATGTGTGCGCACGAGTATGCGTATGTGTGTTCGATCATTATGGACATGTGAGGCTGATACATCTCCCTATCAAGAACGATCCATTGCAGTCAGATGGGTGACGGATGAGGATAGGGACCCCGAGATACTGACAGTCTGCAAGATTGCAAGAAAATTTGACAAAGAAGTAAGAGGTTGTTCCGCAAATAGAAAAAGGCTGCGCATGCGCATACATCACATTTGCACACGTATCACACCGAAACGCACGTCGGTGATCTATGCACACACGTAGACATGGTCGCGCATGCATACCCACTAGCTATAATTACAGCTGAGAGAGCTTCCAACGCCAGCCGTCTTCCTCTATCAGCTTTTTGGCCTTATCAGAAATATAGCTGCCCCCCTCTGTTATCTGAGCACATGCACAGCCCAGTGGCAGTCATACTCGGAAACGGCAGACTGGCATACCGAATGCACTGCATGTGGTCTGTCCTAATTACAGAGTGTGTACACAGTGGGAGAAAATGTTGTATTCAGCGAAGCTTTAGATCGACATCTGCCTATCGGATGTGAGAAGAGTCTTATGATCTCAAGAGAATAGAGAGAGAGAGAAGAGAGAGAGAGAAGAGAGAGAGAGAGAGAGAGAGAGAGAGAGTGGAGAGAGATCGAGAGAGGGTCAGAAGGCCAAGAGAGAGTGAGAAGAGAGAAGAGAGGAAAAGAGGAGAGAGTGAAGAGAAAGAGAGAGAGAGAGAGAGAGAGAGATCTCGTTCCTAAAACGAACAGAACATTTTTGTTTAATCAGGGTTAAGAAATAAACATGCAATTTGCTTTTTTTTAACACTCCCCACACTCAGCCCTGAGGCTAAACAAAATGTTAACAAATTAGAATAGAATATAATATCTGGGACCAAAACAAAAGTAGCAAACAATTATAATACAAAGCATTCAAGAAAGTAAATATCCAGAAATAACATAACACAGCACTATATATATATATAGTATACATTTTGAAGGGACCAATATCACAGTGAGAGTGCGAGCTGAGGGGGCTCCAAAAACAAGTGCTCATAGTTTCAAAACCGTTGGCGTTAGACCACTATGACCATATATATATACTATAACTATTATATACTATATATAGTCTGTCCGATATACTATATATATATATATATATATATATAGGAGAGAGAGAGAGAGAGAGAGATAGTGAGAGAAGAGAGAGAAGAGGAGAGAGAGAGAGAGAGAGAGAGATCTCGAGATGAGAGAGAGTGGGGGGAGGAGAAAGAGAGAAGGAGAGAGTGAGAGAGAGAGAGAGAGAGAGAGAGAGAGAGAGACAGAGAGATAGAGAGAGAGAGAGAGAGAGAGAGACTGATTACACCATTGTTCACAGAGATCCCTCCGAGACATACACAGCGAGAGAGAGAGAGACTACACTTAACTCCTCTCCTCTCTCTCTTCTCCTCTCTCTTTCATCTCTCTCTCTCTCATACTCATCTCTTCTCTTCTCTCTCATCTCATGACACTCTCGTCTCTTCTCTCTCTCTCTCTCTCTGCTTATCTCTCCCTGGTTTCTCATCGTTTTCGTTTTCTCGTTTCCTCTCTCTCTCTCTCGTCTCTCTTCTCTCTCTCTCTCCTCTCTCAAGTCTTCTCCGCCGTCTCTCTTCGACATCTCTCTCTCTCCTCTTCTCTTCTCTTCTCTCTCTCACTCTCTCTCTCTCTCGTCTCCTCATCTCTCCTCTCTCTCTTCTCTCTCTCTCTCTCGTCATCTACCTCTCACTCTCTCTCCCCTCCCTCTCTGCTCTCCACCTGATCTCCGCAACCCACCTAACTCTCACAGTTCGGCCTCTCAATCCATGCTTCGCGAACATCCTCGATCCCAGTCCACCACTCGCCTCCTCTCCTCTCCTCACTCTCTCTCCATCTCAGCCTTCCTCTGTCCTCTCCCCTCGCTCTCCTCCTCTCCTCCACTCCCCGTCTCTGTTTATCCCTCCCCCTTCCCTCTCCTAGTCGTCTCTTCTCTCTCTCCTCCCTCCCCCCTCTCCTCCCTCCTCTCCCTCTCCTCCTCTCCACCTCCTCCAATCTCCTCCCTCACCTCCTCCCTCTCGGTCCTCTCCACCCTCTCTCTCACTCTCTCCCTGTCTCTCTCTCCCCTCTCTTCTCTCTCTCCCCCCGCCTCTCTCCTCACATTCTCTCCTCTCTCCTGCTCTCCTTCGCCCTCCCCCTCTCCCTCTCTCTCTCCTCTCTCTTCCCTCTTCGTCCGTCCCCCCGCTCCTACGTCTCTTCATCTCTCTCTCCCGTCTCTCTCTAGTTCTCTCCTCTCTCTTCCATCTTTCTCTCTCTCTCCCTCTCTTTCTCCTCTTCGTCTCTCCCTCTCTTCTCTCTCTCCTCGTCTCCCTCTCCAGCTCTCTGTCCATCCTCCTCTCTCTCGATTCTCGTCCCCTCGTCTCTCTCCTCTCCTCTCTCTCCTCTCCTCTCCTCTCCTCACTCTCCCTCTTCCGCTTCTCATCGCTCACTCTCTCCTCCTCTCTCTCTCCTCCTCTCTCCTCTCTTCTTCTCTCTCTCGTGCCTCATCAAATCTCTACATCGCTCTCGCTCTCACTCCCTCTCTCTCTCTCCCTCTCACGAATCTCCCTCTCTCTCGTCCTGCCCTCTCTCGCCGTCTCCCTGCTCCCCTCTCTCCATCGTCTCCTCGTCCCCCCTCCTCCCTCGTCTCCCGTCTGCCTCCATACTCTCTTCCCCCCCTTTCTTCCTTCGCCTCTCTCCTCTCTCTTCTCATCTTTCTCCTGCCCAAAATCCCTGTTAACGGAAAACAATGTAGCCTGTAGCCAAAAGTTCACTCTTTCTCTTTCCTCTCCCCCAGACTGCCACACAACAACACACACTTACTGCAGAGATGAATGATCAGACACCAGTAACAAGGGCCAGCAGTTCATTTAGGTCAAGCACTGATAATATCCTAATGCCTAATGACCTTGATGACATTGACCTTGACTTTTGAACTTCTCTTTTTTTACCTGTGGCTGTAGTTTGGACACCATTGGGTTTACATCCACGAAACCCATATAAGGGAAGACGGGGTAAAAAGCGCATGGGCGGGTAAGAAGCCCACCCCAATTATCTCATGAAATAAAGAAAATTTCAGTCAAATTTGCCCATGAGACGAATGCTAGACATTAACGCTCGTCTCATGGGCAAAATGAGACTGAAATTTGCTTCATTTCATGAGATAATTGGGGTGGGCTTCTTACCCGCCCATGCGCTTTTTACCCCGTCTTCCCCTAATATTATATTATTGATCACCACGATCTAAGGAATGGAGTTGGAGACATTTAAAAGCCACTTGACCTTGACCTTTACATTTGACCTTGAAGCTGTTACATGATGACGGTCTGTCCGGATAAAAGTGCCCATAGTTTCACAACCATTGGCGTAGACCCACATAATCATATATATTCATGATCATCATCACATTGGAAACCCAGTGGAAGACATTTTGAAGGGCCAATAGCACAGTGAGAGTGGGAGCTGAGGGAGCTCCAAAAACAAGTGCTCATAGTTTCAAAACCGTTGGCGTTAGACCACTATGACCATAATATATATTCGTGATCAGCAACAACAGGGGAATGCAATGGAAGACATTTTGAAGGGCTGAAAGGCTAATATCACAATGAGAGTGAGAGCCGAGGCACAGTACACTAATTCCCCTCATTCTAGCGCCTTTCAGTTTTTCCACAGAGAGCTATTTGTTTCAAGTTATTTCTTTTAACAGAGGCAAATAGGGCGCTATTCTTATCATTGATTTTGGGTACGGTTAGGGATAGGAAAAGACCTTACAAGTGGTATGCCACCATCAAACAATGTAAGCCTAATGGATAAAACAACTTTAAATTGGTTTATGCTGGTGACGAGTGTTAACAAAAGGCATGAACTGAAAGGAGCTGAGAAAAGCTACTGTGGAGGGGGCTCCGTAAACTGTGGACTACAGTGGGAGACATCTTCATTCTTGTGCTATCCTGGCAACTGCTATTCTAAAGACCTGTGCCGGGGAAAAGCTGCCGCCAAGCGAAGCGTGCGCAGGGCGTAGTAACCGCGGGGGCATAGCTGCTAGTTTATGATAAAGAAAAAAGAAAGATATTCACTATATCAAGGAAACGATAAAAATGATTTTTTTTTCAAAAGCAAGTTGTCCTGTTATGTGATAGGCCTACTGCCAGGGTGTCCTGTTGTCCCTTCTTTTCCCTCTTCTCCCATTCCACTTAGCTAACTTCTTTCACACCTGTAGTTTTTGCTACAGGCAGTACAAAGTTGTCTATCACATTTGTTAGGGTTACCGCTACACAACATCTTAATATATAGTCTTCATTGACAAGCATTATTTATACTGAGCGTGTTGTGTCGGCGTTATTCAACAGCGCACTAAAATCTCCATCAATTACACCAATCTACGTATGTGACACCGTTTTATCCTCACACGACACAACATTCTATCATACTGGTCTGGATTGTTTTCGTGTATTTATTCGCATCTTGGCACGTTGGCAATTCGCTTGACTATGTACACGCGCCCGCACGATGAATTACGCCGCCACACGCAACGCACATCGCACAACTCACGCACACGCACACACTGAGACACCACACACACACACACACACACACACACACACACACACTAGCCCCGCACGGCACACGTGCACGCACACAACTCACGCAACATGCCGCAACTTGCATTCTTACCACACCACACACACGCACACACGCACACACACACGTCACACACCCGCACACGCACACACACGACACTTGCGTTTACTTTTTTTTTAGACACACACACAATTATCACACGACTACAAATACACACTACATCACTTTTTGGGCTGTGTGCTTATGAGTTCGTATACACATACACACACACCCCTTCTCTTATGCTTTTGCTTGTTGCTGGAAGTGGGGCCTGTTCCTTCCCGGCTGTACTGGAGGTTGTAATGGTCCTTATCTTTTTATTTGTCTTGCCCTCCCCCACCCCCCCTCCCCCCCCTCTCTCTGTCCTAAGGCCTAACTTTTCAGTTTCTTCTCAGGCTTTTGAGCCTTTTTCTTCCGGCATAAGTGGTAGAACCTCCCGGTTCCGTGGCAAAGTAGTCAAAGAGTTGGTTGTGGCCACGCACAGCGAAGAAGAAGGCACGCATTATTGCATAAAACACACAGACGAAGTCAGTGAGCCGTGCAGCTAGTCATGTATTCACTATATCAAAGAAACGGTAAAAAAGGAAATTTATATATTTATTTTTTGGGGCCATGCTACAGACAGCTCCATCAATGACAAAATGTCCGAAGCACTGCCCTTTGTTGCTTTGACGCAGCATTTCCACGAACATAACATCATTGCTTATTTTATCACATACCCACCATCACCTCTCTCTCATCTCTCTCTCTCTCCTCCTCTCTCTCTCTCTCTCTCTCTCTCGTCTCTCTTCTCTCCCTTCGTCTCTCTCTCTCGTCTCTCTCGTCTCTCTCTCTCTAGTCTCTCTCTCTATCTCTCCCCTTTCTCTCATCTCTCTCTCTCCCCATCCCTCTCTCCCTTCCTTCCTCTCTCTCTCTCTCCTCCTCTCTCTTACCCCACTCTACCGCCATCCTCGCTCTCCCAGGAACTTGTTTCCAAGCCACCCTTGCTTTCTTTCAAACGCTTTTGCTAACTTGGTATCAGGTCACTGTACAGCTTGTGTGCTGGCTTGCAAGGGGGGGGGGCAGGGGGAAGAGGCGGTGTTAGTGTAGGTCGGTATGTAGTGATAATGTGGGTTCGCTCAGTGTGTGAAATTATCAAAGGATTAATGCTTTTTGGTTGGGATGGGTGTTTTTTTTTAATTTGCTGTTTGGTGATTTGGTATGAGAGTACAGTAGATGCACGATCGTACTAAGCATCACAAAATAATTATTGTTTATTCCTTGTGAATCCTTCAAATTCACACTTTGTTTTATTTCTTTTCTTTATTTCAGAAATGAAATAAATGTTAAATTAATAAATTAATGTCATACTGAATTATAATTCACGAGGAAAGTGTATATAAAGGGAAAGAAATGCTTTGAAAGAATCTTTTCAAAAGGGCTGGAGCTATTCACAATTCAGTAATCACAATTTACAGAAATCTGGATATAATATTGATTGTGTGGGGACAGCGCCGTTAGGACTGTCACCTCTCCCACCCCCTTCCCTTCCCCCTTCATCCTTCCCCCTTCCCTCCCCCCTTCCGTCCCTCCTCCCTTCCCTCCCCCCCTTCCCTTTCCTTCGTGGCACAGTGGTAGCGTGTTCGCTTCGTGTCAAGTAAACCCGAGTTCGAACCTGGGTACAGGGGATTTTTTACCTCTCACTTTGCACTAGGCCGTTGCGGTCTGAACGTGGAGTCTTTCGATTGAGACGATAAACCGAGGTCATGTGTGCCCGTGCACTTAGCACACGTTAAATCCCAGTGGCAACAGAAAAGTTGCCGTTTGGTCAACATTTAACCCCCCCCCCCCCTTACTTCCTTCCTCATCAGTCACCATACAAAGTCGAATCTACAATGCAGCCTACAGTCGAATATACCAATCAGCCTACCCAGCGAAAATACGGTGACAGCCTCAACACAGTCCTAATACCTACCATCGCACCAGCTCTTAACCCAAAGTAGGACCGAATAATACGGCAGGTGCAGCATACCAGCGTATGATCTATTCAGAACCTGGCCAGCCTGCCTCCACTGCGTCCGCTTATATACGGAGTGAATGCCCATGCAGCCTATGTTAGAGACGATTAAGATACTACGGATTGCAGGCGCTTAGCCTATTGATTCGCGCATCTACAATGGCAGCCTATCTACAGTCGAATATGCCTTTGTCAGTCTTCAGTCGATATATGCCGATGCAGCCTACTAATTCGTAATGTACAACGCGCATATGCCTAACATTTAGCTCTAATGTAGCATTGTTGCAACCTACAGTCGACTGTACAGTGCAACCTACAGTCGAAACATTACATTGCAGCCTACAGTCCAAAAATTACATTGAAGCCTACAGTCGAAGGAGTTCAAGACAAAAACATTTGTTGAGGGCTTTTTTCTCTGAATCAAAAGAGGCCCTCATTTGTCATGTCCAGAACTCTCTCGTCCTATTTATTCTTTGCATTGTTAACAAACACCCAGCATAATTGAAAACCTAAATTTGGTCCACGTGTTGCAAAAGTGTGTGAGATTACAGAAAGGATAGAACTGGACTCTGCCCGATATTGGGGTTTTATAGGCCAGATTTCCCCCCCCCCCTCTCACAAAGAGGGTAGAGGGCTACGATAATTTGAACCCTATGTTGTTTAGGTTTAGCGTACCCTAACCAATACATCAAAACAAAAAAAACAATTTTAGCAAACATATTGAACAAGACGACATAACATCCCTGACTATGTATTACACCAATTCTTGAAAATAATCATATAAGATTTTGAAACAGTCTAAAGGAAGAACCTTGTACACTGAAAACTGTGTCTAGTTTTCCAAAAGCTTTAGAAACTAAAACAAACAAACGGGGCAGTGTGTGGATGCCTCGTGCCTCCATAGGGGGAGCTGGACGACCCGCCCGAACCCTCTCAACTATTATCTCCCAGTGGGGGTACCGGGGGGAGCTTGCGTAAAAATATTTCCCCCACCTTCCTTAAAATTCTGTGCTTGTAACTTACTCTAATCTGCCAATCTCTTTCCCTGCCTTTTCTTTGCTTCTATAATCTACATCTTTTGACTTATGGCCCCATTCTCCTGCCTTTTTCAAAAAATCTTCAAACAAAATGTTCTCATTGAGCCCTCCGAAATCGGAATGTGTCGGAGGTAACGCAGCGGGGAGACCATGTGAAAAGTAAAACCGGGACAAATACGTACCTTACCCATTGTGGCAGTTGGCCATGGGAACGCAGAAGAAGAAGAAGAAAAGAAAGAGAGAAAAAGCTACTAGCTCCACAACACGTGACTATAAAGAGGGGAAAACAATAACACTGGATCAATGACCTAATGAAAACAGCGCGGATCGCACAAAAGCGATTGGGCAGCGGTCTATTTACCACTCCAACATTGATACACTGAGTCGCTCCCCCCGGTTTCAATAATTTTTATCTGTAAACAGATGTATCTCTGCACTAGTTCGTAACTTTATATCTTTTGAAAAACATTTTTAAAACTGTTTATCCTACTTATATACTCATCGGAAAGAAGCACAGCATATCGTCGTCTGTTGCAGGTCTGTATTACGTTAGTTTATTATTTTGGTACGCTTAAATGAAAGCTCATGTGCTATGTTCAGTATACAATTCTTCCATACCTAAGACTGTAGAAGACAACTGAAAGTACTTTTGCCTAAGTTATTTTTTTTCTGTCGTACGTTTCTTCTTCTGTTACAATATGTGCGACAAGTTGGACCGATCCGACAGACGACAGAGGTCAGTTATATAGGTTGTGGCTTGGCCACAAACTAAAAATTCGAAGATATCAAAATGGCTCGTGTGCTTCTTTGTCTCCCTGATTGTGTCACAAAAGCATGCCTTGTTTTGGTTCTCAACGACATTTACGAATTGGACTTGAGAGAGGGGAAGTATTTGTTATTAGTTTGATCTGTGGGGTTTTTTTTGCTCCTTTTGTGCCTGCTTTTCGCTCTTTGCTATATTGATGTTGCTGTTAATTGTTTGTCTAGGTTGATAAAGGTGGCATTCGCGAACTATCCAGTAGTTTTGTTGTCTCTGGAATAAAATAACGTCACTTACCCTTGTCGTGAGTTGTTGTGTTATATTATGTTCAAGTGACGTTGCCGTCTGTCTCAGGGTTGTTTCTGTTTGTTTTTGAAGCTGTATGAAAGCTTGTCCAATAACCAAAGAAAATAACTTGAGCCCTATAATTTTTGGTCTTCAAAAAAACAGGGCAAAGGAACTTCTATCGAGCTTCACACCGGACAGAGCTATCAAGAATTTGGTTGTGTGATTACACTTAAAAACAACTGAAAGATTGAAAACCCCTCATGCTGCTGTGCGAGACATGTCTGTTGTTTTGGGGGAATGTTCGATGAACGGATGCCAATCAGCTGGTGGGCCCAACATGTAAGTTTTTCCCTTCTGCATGTCTCTCTCTCTGTCTTCCTATGTGTCTTTCTCCATCTCTCTCTCTCTTCTTCTCTCTCTTCTCTCTCTCTTCTCTCTCTCTCTCTTGTCTCCTCTCCTCTCTCTTCCTATCTCTCTAATTCTCTCTCTCTCTCTCTCTCTCTTCTCTATCTCTCTTCCTCTCTCCCTCTCTCTCTCTCTCTCTCTCTCCTTCTCTCGTCTGTCTTGTCTCTCCTTACCTCTCTCTCCCTCCTCTCTCTCTCTCTCTCTCTATATCATCCTCCTCCGCTCTCTCTTCTTCGCTCTTCTCTCCGTCTCTCTCTCTCTCCCGCTCCTCCTCTTCTCTCTCTCTCTCTATCTCGCCTCCTCCTCCCCTCTCTCTACTCTTCTCTTCTATTCTCTTCTTCACTCATTTCTATTCTATTCTCTCCCCCCTCTCTCCCCTCTCCATCTCTCCGGTCTGATCCTCTGTCTCCTTCTCGTCCTGTCTCTCAATCCCTCCCCCCCCCCCCCCCCCCCCCCCCCCACCCCCCCCCCCCCCCCCACTCTCCCTCCCTTTCTGTTGCTTCGACTACGCCCTTCGATAGCTAGAGTAGAACTGCTAGTCTAAACATCTGCGTGGAATAAGCTTGTTTTTCTAGTGTACTACCATGACCAGGAGCATCCCTACATTATCGGTTAAGGCGACTTCATGGATTGTAAACCGGAGGGCAAAATATGCCCAAATGCAATGCTGAAATCACCAAATGCCAGTTCAAATCTACACAGTTTCAAGTCGCAGTTCGTTCATAAAAGACTCAATATAAGCTTACAATGTGATTCCACACAGATGCAAACATACACACACACAACAAACACAACCCAACCAACACCCACAATCAATGAATCATCATGAAGATCTCACTTCACTACAGTTTATAAACTCAACATGAGCGAATTGCATACCAAAGCGTGTGATGAAAACAAATAGTATTCATGAATGATTTATCACCACCCCACCCCCCTTCTCTTCTCTCGCTCCTCTCTCTCTCTCTCTCTCTCTCTCTCTCTCTCCCGTAGCTCCTCTCTCTCTCTCTCTTCTCTCATCTGTCTGTCTTCTCCTGTCTGTCTGTCTGTCTGTTCTCTATCTCTCTGCCTCTATCTGCATCTCGCTCTTATCTCTCTCTCTATCTCTCACTCTCTCTCTCTCTTCTCTCGCTCTGGGCTGCATGTCTCTTTCTGTTCTCTCTCTCTATTATCTCTCTATCTCTCTATCTATATCCTTCTCCCAGTGTTGGAATTTTGTTTGTCTTTTGTTTAAACTGATGCATTGGACATCTGTCAAAAGAGCTGTTAGTGGATGCCCCCCCCCCTCCCCCATCTCTCTTCTCTCTCTATCTCTCTCTAATCTGGCTCTCTCTCCTCTCTCCTCTCTCTCTCTCTATCATCTCTCTTCTCCCGCATTTAGCACAACGTGCCTATCCTATACAACAGTCAGGCGAGTGCGAAGATAAATGGGTTTACCAAGTCTTTTCTGTAGCCTTGCTTCGGTATTCTATACTTGCATAAATCCCTTTATGCCAGTGTCGCCTCTTGATTTAACACCCCATGTCACTGAAAAGCATATAAGAGGGTTGGGATCCAGTGACATTATGTATTCGTAAATTAGGAGGTACAGGACAGGCCCCATGTTATGCATGTCACAGAGGAATCACCAATATTGCAGGACAAAATCTTTTCTCTACCGGGGTAAGGTTAATGGTAACTTTTGGCTGAGAGATGGCTAGCGTTGAAAGGGTATAAAAATTAATTGTAAGTCGTTGTATAAAATGTTGACTATCGCATGTAACTCATGAACCAGTGGGTAGAATCGCTCGATTTTGGTGTGGGTTGAATCAGGTACACAAATGGTTAACATAAAAGTTGTGACAGTGTTGACCTTGACTGAAGTCGACCTTGAAAACCGAAATGCTCTCTTATGCTTTTAAAATGTCCTAGCAGATCTCAAGAATGGTGGACAAAAAGGGTTCTTCTTCTTCTTTTCGATCGCTCAGGACATTTGTCTGCAATTATGAGCGAGATGCGTCCTGCTTCCGTTCATGCGCCTAACTACGAATGTTAGGCCAGAAGTCCGATCGGCTGGAGGAGGAACCTTTTTAAAGTGTCGTGTAAAAAAGGCAGGCGAAGAAATGGCTAGCAGACGATAGTAGATGACAGTAAGCAAAGGAAAAGACATAGTCACAAGAGAGGACAGATTAGTAGGAAAGGACAAGCACAGAACTCCAGAAGGTGGGGGAACTTTTTATAAAAAGCACCCCCCCACCCCACACACCCCCGGATCCCCCGGGGGGTGGGCAAGGCTTCACATTTTTGTTTGGTTACCATAGGTTCAGAAAGTGTCCCATTGAAAATGTAACCGTGCCTTACATTGACTGAAGTGACCTCTGAAAAAAGAAATGTTCTTCTTGAGGCATACCATTTGCATCGTTGGACTACAATCTTCAAACTTGTATTGGGGGCATTGCTATTGTGGTGATTTTCAAATATGCTACCAAATCAAGGTCAACGGTCCAAGGACGTGGACCTGGAGTGTCAATATTAGTGTTGGGGCAATTCTATAAACAATCTTTTGCAGTTACAGGCTAGGGTGGCATGTGGTCGACTGGTTAGGTTTGGTAGTGCAAGCATTGATATTCTAATGACCTGACTCAGTGGCTAGGGTTAGACACCATGGGTTAACAACAACATAACCATATATATTCTTGTCAGGAATGCAGTGGAGACATTTGAAAAGCATGACCTGAATTGGGGGCTGTTACTGAAACGGTTTCTATCGCGAGAACCATTAGAATGAATTGCTTCCAATTGTGGGAGGGTATCACAAAAGAAGACCGGGGCAAGTATGGGAGGTGGGGGGTGGGGGGTCGTAGGGCGAGCGTAATGTGCATCACACAAGGAGGGACCAGGACACATTTCAACTCCAGTACAAAACCTCACAAGAAGTAACTCAGGTCTAAAGACTGTTAGCCTTTCTCTGAAACGTTAGCCAGAGACCGCAAAACCCAATAATTACTCACAGATATTGCACGGAATGCAGTGACATGCGTTTTAACACTGTGCAAACCCGTCCAAGAAGTACTCACGGTCTTAAACAGGTGGTCGTACTCTAAAAGCATTAGTCAGAGGACCCCCTACATCCTGATATATATCGTCAAACATAGTGCAAGCGAATACATGGGAGATATTTGTAAAACATCCGTGCAAACCTCCAGATAGGGAAGTACTCTTGCTCAATGCCTGTGGTCATTGTCTGAAAAACTAGAGTTGAGAACCGGTTCAAAAATCGAACCGGTTTAAACCGTGTTCCTCTCGAACGGTTTTATCGAACCGGGTTTTTTAAACCAGTCACTCGCATCACTAGTTTCACTATGCAAACACATATTATTGGTCAGAAATATCACACACACACGCACGCACACGACACCATTCACACACATGCGCAAACAATAACGGAAACTTATGACTTATGCCAACACACACACTCATCTCAACCAAAGGGGTCCCAAAAAAAAAAAAAAGGGCCCCCCCATCACCACCACAAACACTAGAGAAACAGCTAATCTGGTTTACAAAAACACCCAATCTGCGCTGGAATCAGTGTTGTTTTTCGACACAGAATGCGTTCTTCAAGAAAAACTTAACTCAGTTGGCAGTAAGAACCGGTTCCAGGCAACTCGAACTGCGAAGTTAGCACCGGCTTTCGGGTACAAACGCCCCCCCACCCCCCCACCCCACCCCCCCCCCCCCCCCCCCCACCCCACCCCCCCCACCCCCCCACCACCCCCCCCCCCACCCCCCCCCCCCCCCCCCCCCCCCCCCCACCCCCCCCCCCCCCCCCCCCCCCCCCCCCCCCCCCCCCCCCCCCCCCCCCCCCCCCCCCCCCCCCCCCCCCCCCCCCCCCCCTCTCAGAAAACCGTACTACAGACCCTATAAATACATTTTTGAATGGCCATGCGAGCAGCGAACCAAAGCGGTCCAAATAGTTTCATAAATAGCGCGTGTGTATGAAGCGTGGGAGCGGGCGTAGATGAGCTGCAGTGACTAAATATAAGTAGGGACGGACAAAAGGAAGGTCGTTAACCCCGAGAAGACCTTAAGTCTCAGAGAACTTCCATAGGGCGGAGGACCTCTGAAGTTAATCCACTCCACGGAAGGTCGTAAACAAGGAACGACACAAGCGTCAATATCTACGTTCCTTATTCCTTGCAATCAGACTACACCATACTTTACTTGTGTATTGCGTAATGTTTTACTTAATGTTTGTTAGTTTTAAAAGGCCAACTCAGTTTTGTCAGAAGGGAGGTATAATAAAAGTCCTAGACCAAAAACAAAATAGAAAAACACTAATAAATAATACAAACTGTATACATTACAGACACTTGTAAACAATACAAAACTGTAAGATTACAACTGTAAATATACACAACTTAAAGATACAAAACGTAAAAATTACAAAACACTTAAACATTCAAATCTTTAAAGATAAAAACTCTAGTATTACACAACTGTAAAGAACAAACATTCACGTAATATACAAAACACTGTAACTATACAACACTTTAAATATTACAACACTGAAACATCTTTATTACAAAACTT
>JAGGCT020001589.1:0-50000 GCA_017654935.2 Phymorhynchus buccinoides
GTCAATGTGCGCGCGTGCGCGCATGCGCGCGCGTGTGTGTGTGTGTGCGTGTGCGCGCGCATGGAGTATGGGTTCCAGTGATTGTCTAAAATAAATACATTTAGCCCTCTTTAAAATGTATGGGTGTGGGTGAACCCACACGATCCTTACCGCAAAGTCAAAAGCAGCATCCGGTGAAGGTTAAGTTAAAAAATGAAGGTCAAAAGTCAAGGTCACTGGCGCCGAAAATGCTGCCGCGCGGATGGTGATCTAGCGTCTTAACGCTCTAGTGTTCGTATTTCATTCAACTCCATGACAGAGACTCAGAGTCTTGAGCATGAAAAGTAGTCAAGCGTCAAATCCCTCTCTCTCTCTCCCGATCTGTCATCCTTCCTCTTTACATGTCTTTTCTCAGACACATTTCCACGCAGCCATGTACGAAACAGGCCGCAGAGCACACCAGGCACAGGCCCTGTGCAGACAGAGGTTTGGCTGGTACAGCCACGTACCGGACAGCAAGGAGGACTTCCAACAATCTCTAGCCCTCAACGAACTGCCGGACGACAGCTGTGCCTTGCCGTGGTACCAGATCCAGAGTTTCCATGGATTTCAGCAGCCTTCTGTTGTTCTTGTGGAGAAAATCGTCACCAGAGAAGATGTGGTCTTAGCCAAACGGCGCAGTCATGGAAAGAGGCATCGCTCAACAACTAGAAAAAACAGATTTAAGACTGGAGATCAGGAGCTGGTTTGTGGCAATAAAGGTGCTGGCAATAAGCGTTTCCCAACTGTTGGCCATGAAACACAACTTGAACAACATCAAAGTTGTATGAACAAGTGTAACGAGGGTCCAAACAAGATGAAGCACCTCACAATAAGTAGGCCTACTGTTGAAAACAACGCGAAGGTGGGTGAAAAACTGACTACGGGTGATGATGATGAAGATATGAACAAGAATAAGCACATCAAAACAACCTATGAAAACAAGAACAAATGTGAAGTCAAAGAACTGGGTTCTGTCACTAAAACTGATGGTGACCCAAAAGGTAAGACAACAGCTGATGGGAAGAACATCCATAATCACAGCAGCTGGAACAGAGTAAGAACCAAGGACCACTCCACAAAGGGCGGGCAAAGAGTCGGGAAGGCGGAGTCAGGACTTGAGCGAAATGACACGGGTGGTGCCCGCACCATTGACCAAGGGCTGCAGCACGATGGGCTGGGTCCTGTACCTCCTGTGGCAGCTTCCCTGGCTGTCATCAGGAGACTGGAACTGGGTGTGGGTGAGTAGAGATCAGGCATGGAAGAATTTGGGATGAGATAAAAAGGGAAGAGCACTAGTGTAGTATGGTTGAATCTACTTGAATATCACTCTGTATTAGGCCTTACGGTCTGAACATGGAGTCTTTCGGATGAAACAATAAACCGAGGTCCTGTGTGCCCATGCACTTAGCACCCCAGTGGCAACGAAAAAGTTGTCATTTGGTCAAAATGTACCCACCCACCCTTTCCTTCATCAGTCACACAAAAATCGCATGCAAAAAAAAAAGGTTGGCGTGCCTCCGGCTGCGACATGCTCTCCAGGTAGGAGCAACCCGAATTTCATAGAGACGCCTCTATGACTATAAAGTACCAAATACCAAAATAAACTTTAAGTACAGCCTTTAAGCAATTATTTTGCTTATACTAGACTCCACCCGTGGGAATACTGGGGTGGTCTTTCATACAAATATAGTTCCCCCACTTCCTCTAATCTGTCATTCTCTTTGACTCTACCTTTTCCCTTTGCTTACTGTCATCTATATTTGTGCAATACTGGTCCATTCTACTGTCTTTTGTTAAAAAAACCTCTTACAAAGGGTTTCTCCTGCTGAATATGGACATACAGGGCCTAACAATTTGTTTAGTTTTGTGCATAATGGCAGCATGATGCATCTGCACTCGTATAACTGGAAACTGAGCGATCGAAGAAGAAGATACTAGACGACACATAAATATACCAATTGCTGAATTTTTTTGTTTTATATAACTGTTTTATTTTAATTTTAAGAGACCTATTTTTGAGGCTAAGGCCCTCTTACTGTTCAATTTAATCAAGAGAAACGGGTCGTGAGTTTATCAAACTGAACTATACTGTTGTATTTGATTTCAGAGGGTTTCTTTGCCTTTCTGTTTTCTGACCGGTGGAAGGAGGGCTGTGTGTTGCGTGTGCTGCGGGGCCAGCTGCTGGACAGTCTGCTGCACGTGCTGTGCCAGATGGAGAGGCTGCAGGACATCGTCTGCTGCAACACCATGGGATACATCGTCCTCCACAGGCCTCTCATGCCCTGCCTCAAGACGCCTGCCTCCACCGTTAAGTAGCTTTGTTCCCCCGTACCCTGTCCTAACGTCTATATGTGTCCCAGTCTCTCCGTCTCTTTGTTTGTCCTAACCCTAACCCAAACACTATCCCTTACCCTAATCAGCGGGGACACATAGAGAAGGGGGCACACACGGATTGGGACACGTAGCAACAGAGATGGGGGCACATTGAGGGCGACACATAGACTAGAACACACAGACATGGGGGCACATCGAACTGAGCCCCCAATTCGAATTTGGGGGAACATGGCTGCATGCGGTGACCCAAATTATAAGTGTGATTTTAGGCGAAAAAGTCTTTTCTTCAGGCAGTCAGCACAGCAGCTGAAGCTGTATCAAATTGCCTGAATTCAGGCTTCATGCACACCCACATACACCCCTGGAGGAGGAAAGCAGCAACGGTGTATTTTCATCACACCCACCAAATTTGCCCATTGAAAATATTCAACGAGAAGCAGTGTTGAGGCATAGTGTTAGGTTAGGTTGGGGTTATTTTCATGAAACAGAAAGAATGGTACATTGAGATTGAAAGCCAACAAGGGTAGCTAAACTACACCTTTGCCCAAAACTTTGTTGTTGCTAATACCGTACATTGTTAGGGATTTATAGTAACAGATTGTGTCAATTTGTACTCAAACCTTCTTTATCTACCAATGTACAATAGTTTATAAGACTTGGTAAAAAGGAGGCATTGTTAACTTGCCCTCAGTGTTTCAATGGTTGTATTGACGACTGTTAAAAGAAAGAGGGGGTGAGAATGGAGAGGGGAGCTGCAGTTTTGAATATTTTTGTTTATATTGGCTGTTTTGTTGTTGTTTTTGTGTTTGTTTTTTAGCAACACTTTACACTTTACCATAGTGACATCTGTCAGTTCTCACGTTTCAATTTTTATTGTTTACAAAGAACAGTTAAACAATTAAGGAATATACCCCCCCCCCCCCTCCAAAGTAGATGGAACCCCCTAAAAATATACTTTGTCCATTAGGTGGCATACTGTAGTTCTGCACTCAGTAGCCCACTGTTTGATGGTTGATAGTAGGGGACGTTGATAGTAGGGGACTTTGTGTTCAAACAAATAATAAGGGCGATTAAGACAAAGTTGAACCAACGTTTTGAAGAGTGATTGAGCTAATACATGTGTGCATTGTGATGTTTCTTTTGCAGGGTGCTGTTGAGGTGATTGAGGAGAAAATTCAGGTGGATGTTGACTGCTTTTATCCACAAGAACAACCACAAGCTGTTATGGAGCAAAAGCACATGTCGTATCTACCCTTAGTCTCTTTGTCTAATGCTGAAGGTATGTGTGATGTAGGGGGAAACATGTGATATTATTCTGTCAATGAACATTCAGTTGTCAGCTGAATGGATGAATGCTAATATGTTATCAGCTATCAGCAAACATGTTAATAACAATGTATAACTCCTGTTTTCCAATGAAGCACAATCGTATGCACAAGAGTATACCTATGTATGCAAAACAAATGAAAAGCATGCGTATAAGTCTATAAAAATGCTGCATTGAGCCAGTAAGTTAAAACAAGACAATATCTGGCTTATTTCCCCTTGTTCCCTTTTCCATGTAAATTACATATATATATTACTAATATGTCTGGAACAGGCAAACATGTAAGCTATGTATGCTGAGCTGACAGGTGTTAAATCAACTGACTGAACAGAAAGCAATTCCTAAGGAATAATGCTCAATTGTTTTTCTTTTCTCTTCCTCCAAATGCAAACCAAGATGCCGAAACAAATAGAATAGGCAAGCATGCAAAGTAGGCTAAATATGCACGCTGAGCCGACGAATACAGTGGCCCAAACCAGTTGCTACAGAGCAACTGTTCTCTTTTTCTTTAATCTATCTCCAGATGCAAACCAATATCTCGAAACACCAGGAGTGCGATGCAACATGCGTGGATGTCAGAAACCCCCGCCACACACAGCTTGCCTGGGCCCTTACCACATGGTGTGTGAGCCTTTTATGAAGCAAAGGCATCGACGAGAGTCCGCTTTCCCACAGCTCACCCTGCCTAAACTACCTGGTGCCGACAACCCAGAGGGCATCTCGTAAGTAATTCAGCTATCTTGTACTATTCGCATCCCCTTCAAATTTGTGCATTGAAAATGTTCACTGAGAAGTAACATTCTGCCATTCCCAGGAAATGGATAGGGTTAGGATCAGCCTAGGATTGTTTTAATAAAACTGAATGAAGCTGACTTTGAGACTTAGGGTGGTAAAGATGAGGTGGATGTCTAAAGTACAAGATTGCCAGAAATGATCTTAGTTTCCCTTCGCATTTTGAATAAGTACATTTTCAAACATAGTGTTAATATGCTTTTTTTCTTCACACACACACTTATTTATTTTTTATGTTTACATTGCTTATAGTCCTGTCAACAGCAATGGTTTTCTCAGGACTGTCACCACAGTAAACATCAAACACGTCAATAACATCCTATATGTATTTATTTTACAAACAACCTGAAAAATTACAAAAATATAAAACAATTTATGACATGACACTTTCATCATTGTACCCTATAGCCACACACACACTGCCAGATCCATCAGCAAAACATCCAAGATTTGCTTCAGTGGTAATTTAAATTGCTAGAATTGACAGCAGTATTTATTTTTCTTATCCTTCAACTGTTTTTGTTTGATTGTAATCGTAAAGACTGTGAAAGGGACCACTTTTCAATCGATTGTCATTTAATGTACATGTACACATTTATGTTTAGCCAAATATGTCATAAATTTTTTTTTTTAAACTGCAGCTAGCCAGATATTATATTTCAAAACCTCTCTCTCTTTCTCTGACTGTCACTCTATGTTTCTCTGTTTGTCTCTCTCTCTGTTGATGCCACACCCTAAAACAGATCCTGCCATTTTCAGCGGATCCTCAAGATCCATACCAAAATCAAAGAAATCAGCTGGCACACAATCTCTAGACAGCACTTTTCTTGGACCCAAATTGAACGACAAAACAGAACTAGTTGCAAACGACGTTCATCTGGTGCCCATTTTTGAGCTGTCCATGGGTAGTTTTTCTATGAGTTCCAACAGAGCGAAAAGCAAAATGATCAGACCTGCTGAGGAAAACAGGCCTGCAGAAAAAAATAAAAAGAAGTCTTCAAAAAAGAATGCATCAGACGAAGACTTGGACGAAGAACCAGAATTCAAATCATGGATAGATACAGAGAGAGTAAAAACTCTGCAAAAAGATTTAGAGGAAATGAGTTTAGAGCTCGTAGGACAGAAACGAATACTTAGAAAAGATGTAAGTCAGTTTCAGGGCATGTTAGAGAGAAAACTGAGAAAAATGAAAAAGAGCAAGACATCTATCTTTACAGATAGTGATGTGAAAGAACAAGCTACAAAGCATGTTACCTTGGAACAGGCACCAGTGGAAAAAGATACAAAATATTTGGAGAAAAAGTTGACGGTGTCTTACTGGTTGAAAATATGGCCCAAGCCACCAACCTTTGCTGAGTTTTACTATTATTTAAAGAAAGAACAGAGAAAGATCCCAGGGAAGGAATCACCAAAAAGTGTCAAAGGTAAAAAATCACCCCAAAGGGAAACGTTTGAAAGGTCAGATAGTTCCAATGACAAAACAGACAGCAAGTCCTCTAAAGAGTCTGCAGGAACTAAATGTTCAGAATTTAAGAAAAAGATCAGTCAGTCTAGAGAAAGCTCTGTGGGGAGATCAAGCTCAGTAGAAAGTTCCGTAGACATATCCAGCATAGATACTGACATGTCAAAAACTTCACAGAAAAGCAATTCCCCAAAACAGAAATCGGTGAAAAAGAAAACTGGCACACCAGAGAAGGCGCCATCAAGTCAGGTCTCATTGGAACAAAGCAAAACTCCCTCAGTAATTGACGATGCTCCCTACGTTTACATCGACGATGCTGAAATTCCCAACAACATCACACCCAAGGAGTTGTTTGATCTAATGCAGGTGGACAGATCCTTCAACCCCAAGAAACTCTGCAGCTCCTACAGCTTTGAGAACTTGTTTGAGCACCGAGCCAATCAAATGCCCAACTACAAGAAACTGCTGAGCATCTTTTCTAAACCTTTTCCGAGGAAGAAGAAACCTAGAACTCCACCTGATAAACCAGCTTCCAAGCAGTATGTGAAGAGCTTCAAAGCCTCATTGAAAAGTTCTTCAGAAAGGAGATCTTCCATGGAAAGCAATCCATCATCTCCCTCTGAGCCAAGCCCGCCACCCATAATTCTCGGCAAACTGAAAGATTTTGCTTTTCTGCAGTACAAGAACTATGTTTCTCAGCCAGTATCTTCTACACTGCCAAGCAGCGCAATGACTCCGTCACAGATTGCTGAGCTTCTCACCCTAGCCATGCAGGTAAGCAGTTTTCATAGCCCCTAGTGAGGGGGGTTTGACTGCTGAAAATGTCTGTAATTAGCCATTTCTTCTTCACGAACGTTAATAAGACATTTGAAACAGTTAACTTTATAGTTTATTATGTGGTACTTTTAATATGCCTCTGTATTGTTTGCACACACACACAGAGTATGACTTAATAACATGACAGGTGAGGTCAACAATGCACCATGACATCTTGTACAGTAAACAGACCTGTTGACTGTTGCATATCTTCTCAAAACTGAAAATGAATAATAGAATTGTGACTTTTGCTGTCTTAAGTCAAATGCAGAAGCTACCTACTCATCACATGCAACATACAAGCTGGGTGCACTGTCTGGTTAAAAAATATCAAATGCGGTAAAAACAACAACCATCAAACATGAGAAAAAAATCCATAATATAGTGGAAAAAATTAAACTATGTTCCTTTGTATTCAAATATTGTACAGGTAAAGTGAAACTTAGTGACTATGAATTTGAAGTTTTAGTTCCTTTCAACGGCATGATAATGGTTGCTGAGCCATTTATTTAACAGATATTGTTGTTAGTTTCATTTCTTTCCAACACGATGATACAGACTGCTGTGCATTTTCCCTTGCAGAAGTTTGTGGTCAGAAAGGAGCGTGCCACCACCTACAATGTCTACCAGTGCAGCGGCAGGGTCAGCCTGACCTTCAGAAAACCTGGCCCTCACCACTACTGGGTGGGGGTCCCACCTATGACAGACAACCAGGGACATAGCATGGACCCTGAGATGGACACTGTTGATGTGTAGTTGAGGTGCAATGGGATGAACACAGCAAACTCTGTGTGTGTGTGTGTGTGTGTGTGTGTGTGTGTGTGTGTGTGTGTGTGTTTGTGTGTTCTATTATCTAAATGCTTTATAACCATTCCTTCACAACACTGCCTAACCCTAGATACAACCAAACTCATCGCAGTGTTAACAAGGGCATCGCCGAGCGGCAGCAACGCATTGTGACAATGCAAACCCGGCCAGAGTTATGTCCTGTCCCCCCCCCCCCCCCTAAACACACCACTTTCCACCCTTACAGAACGCATAAAATACATAGCCCAACATTTGAAGCGATTCTGTTCAGTAGTTCACGAGATACAGCTGAACTTTTACACAAACTTCCTTGCACCGAGTGATGTCCTCCCCCCCCCCCCCACCCCCCAATAAACACACCACTTTCCACCCTTACAGAACGCATAAAATACATAGCCTAAAATTTGAAGCGATTCTGTTCAGTAGTTCACGAGATACAGCTGAACTTTTAAGCAAACTTCCTTGCACCATGGTACACCACCACACAAAATTTGAAGCGATTCTGTTCACTAGTTCACGAAATAAAGCTGGGGGAAAATTACATAGCCCAAAGAAGGAAATTTCGGTTTTCAAGGTCAAACTTCAAGGTCAAGGTCAGCACGGTGTTGATTAACGAAAGGAAGCTTCCTTTTCAAGCTGTCTACCCCTCTGCCAATTTTAATCAAAATCCAAACAGTAGTTTTTAAGATAATCGATACACAGACACACACACAGAACCGATCGCAATACCTCGGCCTCTGGCCGGGTAATTATGCCCCCCCCCCCCCCTCCTTCAAGAATCTGTTATAGAACTTTTAGTGGATTATTCTTATAACTATTGTAAAGTGGAATTTGGGCCATTGACAACTCTCCTCTGTTGCCTCTTAGTTCTTTTATGAGCACCAAATGAGTGCCTCACAAGAGATCTTATTTTACAACTCATCAGGATGACTAGTTACTCAATCACAAGGTTCGGTGGAGAGTAGAGAACATTTTATGATCAGTTCTAGATCCAACCAAATCACTGGATCCTGCACTTAAAAGACAGAAAAGGTTACAATGAGCTTTTGGCAGGGAAGGGGACTGGAGGATGCCCTTATGTTAATTCACTGGGGACAAAATCACCATCATTCAGACTTCGGCATAAACTAAAAACAAACAAACAGCAAAAACAGCCATTAAAGAAACCCGGTACTCAACTTTTACTTTTCAGAGAACACAGAATTCAACACAACCATTACCAATGACAGACCTTGCATTGCTACTCATTTCACACACAACATCGTTTCCATACTTATATTTAATAGAGCACATGTATTCTGTCCAACTTTGCTTTATCACATAGACTTATTTACACTGGTATTCACATTTCCAATCTGTCTCATTCACTAATCTGTCATTTTCACAGTACCAGTACATTCTATCAAGTTTGTCAAATATGTTTGAAGCATTCACAATATAAATCTTTCAAATCATGTTTGTGATTTTGAAAATGTGTATTATGTGCAATTTAGTGTTTACAATCAAGTCAGGGCAAGGCTTTGAAACAAAACAAAAAGAAAGAAATTTGCTATGCCTGAAGATGGAGGACAGGTCTGAAGTCAGTATCTTAGTTAGCAGATACTGTTTAGGGTATATTTATTACAAAGGTTATAAATACTGGAGGTCGGTCATTTGCGTCCAGGACATGTGCGTCCCTGGAAATATGCGTCCCATGACAATTGCGAACTGTGCAAATGCGTCCTAGGAAAGTTGCATCCCAGGACACTCACGTCCTCGGACAATTGCTTCCCGGACAATTGCGTACGTCCATTGTTTTTTCACACACATACACGTACACGCACACACATGCATACACACATACACACCGCACACACACACACACACACACACCGCACGCAGACACACACACACACACAGACACACTGCACGCACACACCGCATACACACACACACACACACACACACACACATGCGCGCGCACACGCACATACACACACAAACGCGCAGTAATGGTAAGCGCGGTCCACGGGAAGTAGGCAAATTAAAAGAACAATTCATGCACGTTTCATGTGAAATGCTTCACTTCAGGTGGAGTGTAGGGGTGAATGCTAATCAAAGGAGAATGTATTCGTGGATGTATGGGTTAATACTTCGACACTGTGAGGAGATCCGAACAGAGAGGTTGTATCGCACCGTGCACCACCAACACAAGACAACCAGTGATGGGTGCCGTTTTCTCCAAATCCACTGGAGGGGCTGACCGCATCCTTGTCTTTGCAGGCAACGATGGACTGGATCTGATGGCTCAGACAACCCACTGGCTGTGTGATGGAACGTTTAAATCTGCGCCCTCTCTCTTTTATCAGCTGTACACGTTCCACGCGCTAAGTGAGGACAGAGTTGTTCCATGTGTATATGCTCTCCTCCCAGGAAAGTCTGAGGAAAAATATCGCCACCTCCTGCATGAATTGCTTCAGGTGAAACCGAACTTGGCACCAGAATCTATCATGATGAACTTCGAAATTGCCATGTGAATTGCCCTGGAATTCACTTTTGAAGAAGTCCAAGTGTCGCATTATCACTTTCATTTGTGCCAGAATATATTCCGGCAAGTGCAGGCAAGAGGTCTCCAGGAGAGCTACAACAATGATGACGATTTTCGCCTTCAAGTCAAAACCTTGATGGCTCTGGCGTTTATTCCGGAAGAAGACGTCCTCGAGGCTTTTCAGGAAATAAGAGAAAACACTTCTCCGGATCTCGAGCCGATTGTAGAGTATTTCCAGATGACCTACGTACACAGAAACACACGACACGGTCGCTGTCGCCCTCCTTTGTTCTCCATCAAGTCCTGGAATGCGTTTGTGAGGTCAGCCCTTGGTCTACCAAGAACAAATAACCCAGCTGAAGCTTCTCATTGCCGGCTGGCTTCCAACTTGACCTGCCAACATCCAAACATTTGGAAGCTTCTTTCGGCTCTGCAGAGGGAGGAAGCATTGACCTGCCTGCACACAACACACGCTCTGGTTGGAGTACAACCTCCACCAAAGAAAAAGAAGTACAAGAGTCGAGATGACAGAATCAACAGGCTCTTGCAGACCTACACACCAGAAGACAAACAAGGCTCTCAGAGGGATTGCGCATACCATTGAATTTTGACAAGGAATTGGAATGAGGGCAATGAATTGACAATGAATTGGTCATCTCCTACATTTTAATTCTTAAAAGTTTTATTTTATTTTTTATACATACAGTATATACACGTGTGTGTGCGCGCATGAACGTGCGCTTGTGTATGTGTGCATGTGTATTTTTATACATGTAAACAGGTGTTTTTTGTGCGTGCATGCACACGCGTGTATGTCTTTTTTTATACATATATGCAGGTGTGTGAGTGCGTGCATGCGCACATGTATGTGTGTATTTGTGTGTGTCCGTTTAACCTTTACGAAAAGAAATTCCTTTGACCATCTTTGCTTTTTTTATATGAGTCTTGTCTGTGAATTAAACATTTAATTTGTATGTACCGGACTTAGTCGCTTGATGATACCCCCCCCCCCCCCTCCTCTTTCTGTTTTTCACTCTCTTTCTCTCTCCCCCCCCCCTCTCTCTCTTACTCACACACACACACACACAGAGTGAAAGAGAGAGAGAAAGATGGGAGCAAGTATCAAAAGGACGCAAAAGTTTGTAGGTAAAAGTAATGTTGGGAAGCAAGTGTCAAGGGACGTAAAAGTCCGGGGATGGAAAAGTCCGTGGACGCAACTGTCAGGGACCCAAATGACTTCGGATGCTAATGTCCAGGACCCAAATGTCCAAGGACGTAAATGTCCGGACGGAATTGTCCGGGACGCGAATGTCCAGGACGCAAGTGTCCGGGAACCATAAATACTCACAACTGAAGAACAAATCATGATCTGGCACTACAGATATGGCATAATATAGCTGAAATTAAAAACATCAGGATTGATCAGACTACATGTATAGTAGTTTACCTACCAGGAACACAAACGCTCGCATCATTTAACAAACATAGGCAGTCATTCATATAGCCATTACTCTGCACAAGGAACACCTGTAAAACTCGCACGGACATACAAAAATCCATTAAAATATACATTCATCCAAAACGCACATAGCACAATCAATGTGCCACAATAGCTTTTGCAGTTCATATATTCAGAGGTATTATACTTTGTCATCATAAATCAGTGATACAAACATATCACAAATGCTGCATAGAGTAGATCTTATCTACAATTCTTTGGATACTGGAAGGAGGACATTTTGAAGCATTTTTCTTATACAATGAAAGAAACTTTTTCATCAAATTATATTTTTAGATGAACATGTATACAAGACATATGTGACTTGCGTAACATGTACGCATGCTCTGTAGAATTATTAATATGGAATCCATATAGACATAGTCATATTGCCCACGTATACATTTACCAATATAAGACATTTTGTGAAAAGAGAGACACTGAAACAAAAACAATTGTCAAATATAGTCCTCACAGGTTCACTATTATCTTAGACTTTGTATTCATCACATTTAATACCTAACTTTCAACTATTTATTTTCATTACATCCATGTGCTAAAGATGAATGTTTGTTCCAAACTATTTCTCACTGGTGCACAACAGTTTGAAAACTGTCCCACTGGTACACAACAGTAAACCATGTTATGCTTAGCATATTATACAAGCATTAACCCAGAGCCTCAGTTTATAGACTTAATCCGAAAGACATTTTAAAGGATCTTCACAAGGGGACACACTCTATTTGGATGCAAAAACGCCACAGCATGGTTTTAGAATATCAATAAGCACAGACTGCAAACCATCCCTATTACCTACCTTTTGAATTACATTCTTCAAAATTAATTGAGCACTCACATTTATTTCAAAAAAATTGCAGATTACATCTGAAATCTACCATCCAGAATCATCCAGCCATTCTGTCACGCCCCCAACGTCATTTCTTCGAGATCATACATCCTATGTTTGACGTCAAGCAAAGTAATCTTGAGGAATTCTTTGAATGACGTCATTGCTTTATAGTTCTGGCGAGCATGATTTCACAGAGAGCAGACGACGTTCTAGTAACTCCACAGTGCATTTTTGCAAATTATGACTTATCAGCTCAATTTATTTTGAAGAATGTGACACAAATAGGCAACAGTGATAGAGTTTGCAGTCTGAGCCTATTGTAAAACAATGCTGAGATGTTTTTCAAAGCGTTTTGGCATCCAAATGGACTGTGTGAGCCCCCTTTAAAGAACAAGATTCAAAAGCAGTAACTTTGAAATAACATGTGGGTGGATGCCTCGTACCTGGAAGACCCGGCCCCTCCACAAAACTCCCCGTGGGGATACCAGGGGTCTTTTGCATAAATAGTTCCCCTACTTTCTGGAAGTTTTGTGCTAGAAACTTCCTCTAATATTTAACTCTCTATGACTGCTTTTCCCTTTTCTTACTATCATCTACTATTTCTCTGACTTAGTGGCATATTCTCCTGCCTTTTATCCAAACAAATCTTCCAAATTTTCTTCTTTGAACTCCTCTGAAATAGGAATGTATCGGCTGCATGCAGCAGGAAGACTAGTAAAAAGTGAAAACCGGACACATACGTACCTCACAAATTATGGCAATATGGCCTGGGAACGCAGAAGAAGATGAAAAAGAGAAATAACACCCTCTTCCTATCTCCTTGTGCCAAAAAAAGGTGAAGGGAATTTGAACCCATGACTATGAGCCTAGCATTCATCAACTAAGCTATTACCGGTACCTACAATCCATACCATATCCCACCCCAAACTTGTTTACTATTGGCCACTGCAACTAGGGTTATTAACGCCCTTGATGGCAAGAGTTTATTCCTTGTTGGTCAGCATCCAAAAGGGCATTCACTCTTGCAAAAGGCAGCCATTCAGTGGCCTCAAGTAGGGTTATTGGCGAGAGTTAATCCCTTGTTTGGTCAGTACTCAAGCATCTTCCCCCACCCACCAAGGGCATTCACTCTTGCAAAAGGTGGTCGTTGCAGTAGCCAATAGTAAATGAATCGTCTAGATGCTTGCTCCATGATTTTGATATATCTTCTCAAGGGGGATTAACATGAATGCTGCCCCATACTTTGAACAGGTGTTTGAAACCATCAAAACAAGTAAACACTGACACTGTGCGTCTGTCTTTGAACACATTGTTGAGTAAATCGTTTGTGAAAGTCAAACCTCATTTCAAGTTACTGTTTGGACCACAAGCAGAATTATACAGGCTAGTCAGGCAATGCTCCTTCCATGACTGCTCCTTTCATGCAGTAAACTCTCAGGTGACAGATAAACTGGCGCGAAGACTCAGCACCATCTCTGCCTGCTCCAGGGAGAGAGCGAAGACGCCCACCTCATGTAATGCAGCCTTGGGGTCGGTGCTCTTCACATTGGGGTCTCTGCTGGCTTCGTGCAGCGTTGAGTACAGCACTTCCTTCAGCAGGATGGCCGATCCGGTCTTCAGCGTCAGGAGACTGCACGCTTCTTTCACTCTGCGCCAATGAGAAGATGTAATTTTTTTAATCAATTTCTTACAAATGCAAAGTTTAGTTTCGAAATTAATTGTGACCGGTGACCAACAGTAAATTAACAATGACCGTTATATGAACTGCAGAATCCAAGGTACAACAAAGTTTGGAACAGAACAAGAAAACTATAGGCTCCGTTCATCCTGTCAATTTGACATATATTTGTGCACGCACAAACACAACAAACATTGGGAGCAAAATTCACAAAACAAGGACATATTAGTGAAGTTTTCCTTGGAAAAAAAAAAATCGAACAAAACAAAGGCAAAAGCTTTAAAAGTAAAGATTTTAGATTTATGATTTCAGAGATTTTTTGTTTCAAATCCTAAGAAATTAAAAATTCTTGAAGAACAGGAAGTATAAAGTAGAACTGAAAGTAGACTCTTTTTTTCTGTTAGAAAAAGAAAGAGAGCCACCTGGCTGAGAGGTTAGAACCGTCGGCACATAATCGTGACAGGTTTGCGAGTGTGCTGGTCCGAGTCCTGCTACGTCTCCGTGGTCCTTAGGAAACACACTTTACTCCTATTTCCTTACTCCACCCAGGTATAAGCATACCCAACGTCAGTTGGGAATGTCTTTTGGATGAGACTTACAACCGATGTCTGGTGTATGAACGCTTGCTGAAGATCTTGAGCATACGTTAATGCCCATTTCACTATTCAGTAGGAGTAGGCAGTACTGTCCCGGTGGGATGAATCACACAAACTCACATAGCATACATCCTGTACAGCAGTCTAAATGAAGACTTTGGGTGTGGGGCGAGACTAACAATAATATCCCTGACTGGAAGAAGAAGAAGAAATAGATGATTTTCGTGAAAAAAACTATGGGAGAGCACTTCGTGAAAATAAAAGTTGCTTCCCTCCATTACTCGGTCAAATGCCATAGCAACAATGGCATCGAAGCTTGAAACCGCAGAATGCGAGTCAGCAACTTGCAAACATTTGTTTAGAAAAATTAGGGGTGGCCAGTAGCCACAAACTGATAAAACTTGCAAAATGTGACATAAAAATATAAATGACAAAGTTTTAGAGTGACACACAGTGTTCTAAGTGCTGTATGTCTGCTCAAACACACGAGTCGATAGGCTACGAGAGCTGAAGGTAGAGTGACTTCCCCTGTTTGACCAATTGAATTAGGCAAGATCACTCCCACATACCATTAATTACTCCCCTTAATTATTTCCGAACAATTCCCATTGATACAACACTTACTCTCTGAAGTAGGCTTCGGGTTTCTGGGTGAACTCTCCAAACAGGGGCAGCAGATTGCGCATCATGTCAAACTGCAGCTGGAGTGCTCCCCCCTCGCTGAAATGATTGGTCAGGATCACCTGCAGAGAACACATCACAGAAAGGATGCACCTGAAAATTGATGTGTGACAATGGCACATCAGACCACAACAACAAAAAGCAACAACCCCACAGCCTACCTCGTTCAGTATAAAGGTGTTGATCCTTGTGGCCGGCCTCTCCCAGAACTTGGTGAAGAGAAATGACTACAGCCTACCTCGTTCAGTATAAAGGTGTTGATCCTTGTGGCCAGCCTCTCCCAGAACTTGGTGAAGAGAAATGACTACAGCCTACCTCGTTCATCCTCGTGGCCAGCCTCTCCCAGAACTTGGTGAAGAGAAATGACTAGCCTACCTCGTTCAGTATAAAGGTGTTGATCCTTGTGGCCAGCCTCTCCCAGAACTTGGTGAAGAGAAATTACTACAGCCTACCTCGTTCAGTATAAAGGTGTTGATCCTTGTGGCCAGCCTCTCCCAGAACTTGGTGAAGAGAAATGACACAATACAATAGTTGACTACAGCCTACCTCGTTCAGTATAAAGGTGTTGATCCTCGTGGCCAGCCTCTCCCAGAACTTGGTGAAGAGAAATGACTACAGCCTACCTCGTTCAGTATAAAGGTGTTGATCCTCGTGGTCAGCCTCTCCCAGAACTTGGTGAAGAGAAATGACTACAGTCTACCTCGTTCAGTATAAAGGTGTTGATCCTCGTGGCCAGCCTCTCCCAGAACTTGGTGAAGAGAAATGACACAATACAATAGTTGACTACAGCCTACCTCGTTCAGTATAAAGGTGTTGATCCTCGTGGCCAGCCTCTCCCAGAACTTGGTGAAGAGAAATGACACAATACAATAGTTGACTACAGCCTACCTCGTTCAGTATAAAGGTGTTGATCCTCGTGGCCGGCCTCTCCCAGAACTTGGTGAAGAGAAATGACACAATACAATAGTTGACTACAGCCTACCTCGTTCAGTATAAAGGTGTTGATCCTTGTGGCCAGCCTCTCTCAGAACTTGGTGAAGAGAAATTACTACAGCCTACCTCGTTCAGTATAAAGGTGTTTATCCTCGTGGCCAGCTTCTCCCAGAACTTGGTGAAGAGAAATGACACAATACAATAGTTGACTACAGCCTACCTCGTTCAGTATAAAGGTGTTGATCCTTGTGGCCAGCCTCTCCCAGAACTTGGTGAAGAGAAATGACTACAGCCTACCTCGTTCAGTATAAAGGTGTTGATCCTTGTGGCCAGCCTCTCCCAGAACTTGGTGAAGAGAAATTACTACAGCCTACCTCGTTCAGTATAAAGGTGTTGATCCTTGTGGCCAGCCTCTCCCAGAACTTGGTGAAGAAAAATGACACAATACAATAGTTGACTACAGCCTACCTCGTTCAGTATAAAGGTGTTGATCCTCGTGGCCAGCCTCTCCCAGAACTTGGTGAAGAGGGGCCTGGAGAGGAGCTGTTCCACGAGGGCCAGGTGGTCCTTCAGCACCAGCAGCATCTCGCAGGCCGACGGGGACAGGCCCAGAGAGGGGGACAGATCCTTCTGAGGAGGGTGGCCCAACCACCTGGCAACAACAACATCTGTTTCAACCACTGTAAGCTTAGAACAATTACGGCTCCACTATTCCCAACAATGATGGCCCAAGCCTCAGCTGACCCGAATTACAACCATAGAATCATACTTCCACAGAAGCATGGGGCTTCTACAAAATCTAGGAAAAAAACAGAAAATTCAAGGCTTCATTTGTGTATACAAACACTCAATTCAACCCCTTCACTGCCAGAGAAAATTTGAGAGAGAAAATAAAAGCATCATAAAATGGAAAACAGTACTTTTAGAGTCAATCTGGCAAAGCTGTCAAGAGATACGATCCTCTTGATTATTTAAATGAAAAATCAACATCCCAGAGTTATTCCCCTTCATCGGATTACGTTTTTTAGCGACATCACCAAGCATGAATATATGTCATGTGGCAGTCAAGGGGTTAAAGTTATGAACACTATTTGTGTCTGCTGATGGTGGTGAAGCAAAGTGTGCTGAATTTAAAGTTACCAGCACTGTGCCTGTCATTAAAATGCACAAATTGTTTTCATGTTGAAGAGAATTCATTGATTTTAGTGATCAGTCATAATAAAGAAATATTTCATAAAAACATGTAAGAGGGGGGAAAAGGAGGGAGAAAATCAGAAAACATAGGGTAAAAATCAGAAGATACAAGGGTAGGATTCTTTTAAGTCTCATGATTTCCTTTTTCCTTTTAAAAGAGTCCAAGACAATGTAACAAAACAAAAACAAAACACAGTATATCCCCAGGCTAAATAGTACTTTATACCACCCCCCCATTCCATGTTTACGACTCTCAGTCTCAAAAGATGGTTCTTTCAGTTTCATGACCAGAAACTCCTCCGACGACAGAGCTCTATGGCAGCCTCCAAGAGCTGGAAGAAAATGTCACTATTTGTGTCAAGAGCTGGTTTGGTCATGTAGGCCTGGCAAACGCCAAGAAGACGACAAGAATTCTAGGCTGATCTCAAGAACGACAGAATGTTGATTCTCAGTGAAAACATTCAATGTGAAAATTAGATGGAGGGTGTCTAAACTACAACTTTGCCGATCCCCCAAATGCACAAAGAACTTCTCACTTGTCATTGCGGTAAGGCTGGCTGCGGGCCTGCACGTCCATGAAGACGTAGTTGACGGTGTTCTTCAGCATGTCGGTCATGATGCTCTCAAACAGGTCAATGATGTCCTCAAACACCGTGCTGTCCAGCACAGGGAGGTCGTCCACCTCTGGGTTCTGCAATACAATAGACAACTAGGTGGAAAAATCATAGAAATACGGTTCCATCACTTGCACAGACATGCCTACCCCCAAATTTGCTTTTCAGGAACACTCACACTCAAAATCAGTAACAGAGCATGATTTTCAGGAACATAGCTTCCATCTTCATGGAATTCGCGCACTCCGACGCTTGAAGCTGCCAAGCACGTCAAATATTGGCTCGACCTTGGTGAAAGACGACTGGTTGAAAAGCTCTCTCGGAAAACTTCGGGGCTGACTTTCGTAAGCTTTCGGTATTGCTTTCCCGCCTCTCTCTCTCTCTCAGACGCTAAACCACCAGCCGGCATTGTAATTTTTTGTTGATGTTTTTATTTTCCCCGTAACATACGCCTGTTTTCAGTATTTTCGGAACACACTGCCAAAATCAATACATTTCCGTAACAAATACGGATAACCCGTGACGGTAGGCATGTCTGCTTGCATGCTGAACCACCAGATGGGGTTTATGGTGCTTTGGTTTGCATTAGTACAAATTACATTACAGAATGTTCACAAATCCATGCAAGTACAGTGTATATAGAGTAGACTCACTGATACAAACACACACACACATGAATACAGATCCTTTTGACTTGACATGCAAATATTCAGGTGAGACAAACTCAGCCTACAAAGTATCTGAATGACAACTGTGATTTACCATAAACCTGAAGGGGATATGCAAAACCTTGGCCAGATTCATTAAATTCCATTTTGCCTTGACTTAAGGCTATGTCAGACCAATTGACATAGACTAGAACACCAAGGCTACATTAAAATGTTGTTATACAATGCATAGTTATGCGGGGATTGTCTTTAGCTACGACAAGCTCCCAGCATATCATCATCATGGCTGCCCACGTGGCAGGGTAATCAAAAACGGTCACACACGTAATGTTCTCATCCGTAGCTGATGCACTTGTACCACAGTGTTCAAGTGCTTCCACTTTGGGATGCTCCCTGGAGTCTTTTAGCCAAGGTAAGCCAACAACAACATTAGATTTCATTCATATCTTCTAAATATTATGACTGTTGTTTGGCATTATGATTTCCTGTGCCAGTGTAGACAAGCTGATCAGACCCCATCCCACATCCTTCAGGACTGCCCTCCATACAATGGAATGCGGCAACAGACCAGGCCTGGAGGGACAGACCTCTGAACCAAACTCTGGGGGCTGGATGTTCAGTTTTGCGGTAGCACTCGGTCTAAGGGTTTGATGCACAGCCTCCTCCGTAATCAGAATGTGTCAGCTGAATGCAGCGAGGACACCAGTGAAAGCTGGAAAACGGACACATACGCACCCATTGTGGTCTTATGGCCCAGGAACGCAGAAGAAGAAGGAGAAGATGCATAGCCAGTTCAATGCAGAAGAAGAAGACAAAGGCATTACAATTCACATTTTGTTACTGAGAAACCAGACAAAGGCAAAGAGAAAGAAAGAAACACAATCTCTGAGTTGCCCTTACCAGACAAAGGCAAAAAGAAAGAAACACAACCTCTGACTCTGAGTTGCCCTTACCAGTGTGTCTGAGGACTGACTGACGTTGAGAGAAGAGCTGAAAGTTCTCAGCACACTGCTAGTGTCAGCATTACTGGCTGTGGAGGCTGTGGTCTTTGGCAGGCCGTCGGGCAGCAGCCGCGGGTGGTTGGTGCGGTAGTATTGGATCTGCAGGAAAAACTGACCACAACACACAACCAGGATCCAGTATTAGCATCATTAGTGTGATCATTTCTAGTAGTGGAAGTGATAGTATTTACACAGCACCAACTGGGCTCTAAAGCCCGACCTAACCTAAAACCTAAGTCACACTAGCACTCAATGGCAGCACTTCATAGAAGTAATTTCTATGTTTCTTCAGTATTGTATCTTAAAACAACTTCATGTTGTCAAGTGAGGAGCTAGAAGGTTTCGGAATTAAAAATTACAACATAAAGAACATGCACACATAAATAGCTTTACCCAGTAGTTTGCTTTTTCTTCCTCTGACAGTTCATAAGATTTCAGAGGAGAGCTTTCCAGCTTGTAAAAACAGCTAAATAAAATCATAACAAATACATCTTCTGTGTTCCCAGACCATATGGGCATAATGGATGAAACGTGATAAATCTGTTCGGTCTTCATTTTCCTGGTCTTCTTGCTGTATTCAGCCAACACATTCAGATTCTGGAGGAGGTCAAAGAAAACTGTTCGTAAGTTGTTGGGTTTTTTTTACAAAAAAGGCAGGTGAATAAGGCAGACAAATAACAGATGGTTCTAAGGAAAAGACGAGTCAAAGAGAGATAGATCAGAACAATTTGCTGGCACAGAAGGTAGATAACAGCAAGAAAAAGAAAAGACAGTCTAAAGAGAGTGATAGATTAGAGGAAGTTACAAGCACAGCACTTCCAGAAGGCTGGGGAACTATAGTTATGGAAACTGACCACGAGTTCGTTCCACTCCCTGAGGACCTGCACAATGTAGTGGATGGCGTTGAGCACGGCGGTGTGGGGGTGGGTGGTGGGGGTGTGGGCCCCCTCCTTCATCACCTGCACCAGGCGGATGCGGAAATCTTCCAGCAGCTCCAACTGCAGGCCCACAAACTGCACCTTGGCCACCGGGTCGGGCAGAGGTTTATAACGATCTGCGAAACATAGAGCATAATAATTAATATATAACACATAAAAGAGGGTGTATTAATCTGTACTAAAATCTTCCAGCAGCTCCAACTGCAGGCCCACAAACTGCACCTTGGCCACCGGGTTGGGCAGAGGTTTATAACGATCTGCGAAACATAGAGCATAATAATTAATATATAACACATAAAAGAGGGTGTATTAATCTGTACTAAAATCTTCCAGCAGCTCCAACTGTAGGCCCACAAACTGCACCTTGGCCACCGGGTCGGGCAGAGGTCTATAACGATCTGCGAAATATATATCATAATATAGAACACATAGAAGAGAGTGTATCAATCTGTACTGAAATCCATAGTATATACCACATAAAAGAGGATGCATACTGAAATCCATAGTATATAACACATAAAAGAGGATGTATACTGAAATCCATAGTATATAACACATAAAAGAGGATGTATACTGAAATCCATAGTATATAACACATAAAAGAGGATGTATCGATCTGTACTGAAATCCACAGTATATAACATATAAAAGAGGATGCATACTGAAATCCATCGTATATAACACATAAAAGAGGATGTATACTGAAATCCATAGTATATAACACATAAAAGAGAGTGTATCGATCTGTACTGAAATCCACTGTATATAACACATAAAAGAGGTTGTATCAATCTGTACAAAACTCTTCCAGCAGCTCCAACTGAAGGCCCACAAACTGCACCTTGGGGTACACGCGTAACCAACCAACGCGCAGGCCTGTATATAACACATAAAAGAGGGTGTATCAATCTGTACTGAGTTCCTCCAGCAGCTCCAACTGAAGGCCCACAAACTGAACTTTGGCCACCGGGTCGGGCAGAGGCTTGTACCGATCTGTACAGTATGAAATAATACACCATTTATTATGTTAAAATTATCTGAAATTTCATAGTGGAATATTGCACCTGCAGACATATCATGCAATGGCAAAGCAAGAATAGAATACTTAATTTTGTCTGTGTGTAAGAATAGAATAATTAATTTGGTCTGTGTAATGGTATAAGTGTGCGTGTGTGTGTGTGTGTGCACGCGTGCATGTGTGTTTGCATGCATTCATGCGAAATGTGAGCATCCAGTCTCACATTGATGACTTAAAACAAGCTGTTCACACAATCTGTGTGTGTGTGTTTGAAATTGTGTGTACATGAATGTGCAGGTGAGCACATGCAGGCATGCGATATATGCAAGCGCACTATGGAATGACCGATCTCCCTTTACCTGTGATGGTGTAGAGCAATGTCATGAAGCTCTCGGCACACTCAGGAACCTGGACCTCATCCACATCAGCAATGTCCTTGTACTGCGACTCCCAGGCAGTGGGTGACTCAAGCATGCCTTCCACCTTCTCCACTGCGACTGCACGCACATGTCCAACGCATTAGTTTATGAGCAACTTCTCTGACAAAACAAACGGATTGGCCAACTGTTTTGCTGTGTAAAAGAGCTGCTGAAGCCTAGAATGCTGCCCTTTTTTCTGTAACAAAAATCAACAATTGATAGAGGTCCTGAAAGAAAGAAAATGTACTGAAAAAACATTGTGAGTGATGAAAATTGCTTTGTTCTTCTTCCTTGCTCTATTTTTTGTGCACAGATGCCACCGTTTTGCATGTGGGGGTTTTCACGCATATACAGACATAGACAGACTATCACTGACACTTTTTTTTCCCCACTGACACTTTTTTTCCCTTTGCTAAGGGGGTAAGGAATAGTAAAAAGATTCAAACACCTTATCAATATATTGGGATAGTCATATGTGTACTCTCTCTCTCTCCCCCCCCCTCTCTCTCTGATTCTCTCTCTCTCCCTGCTACCACTGACACTTTTTCTCCACGGCCAGCCATTTTCTGAGAGGCTCAGGCGTAGTGAGAAGATCCAGACAGCCTGGTAATGTGGGGGGATAGCTGTGAGTGGAGTGCAGTTCTCTCTCAAACAGCAACACCTCATCCACAGTGTGAGAGAAGATGACGTCATCGTACAACAACTCAGGCAAGTCGTGGGCTAGCTTCTCCATCACCAGCATCACCATGCCTCGCATGAATTCCGTCTGCCGGAAAAAAGCAAACGTTTTTCTTTCAATGTTTTTAAATATTTGTTGACAAAACAAATCACACACAGATTGGGAAATTAATGGATAAAAGGAATATGAAAAAAACACGGTTTAACCCTTTTATCACCACTCACCACTTTCGCCTCTTGGCACCACAACCATTTAACACCCATGTCACTGAAAGGCATCAAACGAGGGTCTGGTATCCAGTGACCTTATGTTCTTATTTTTGGGAGGTAAGGACAGGACCTATTTTATGCATGCCACAAAGGAATCCCCAATACTGCAGACGAAATATTTTCTCTACCCAGGTAAGTTTAATGGAAAGTTTTGGCTAAAAAATGGCTGGCGTTGAAAGGGTTAAGGAACTGCTAAAACCTTGGTATGGTTGAGATTCAATTATTCTCTTCTGACTGCATGGCCTGCTCTATTCCAAAATCCCTGATGCCATTTATTGTTTGTTTCCCACACTATTTACACATTTCCCTTGTAAAGTTATGCAGTTGTTACTCAGATTTTACCAATGGCAAGTTATTTATTGCACACTTGTGACTCAGTTTTTACCATTGACAATATATATATATTGCACATTGGATTCTTTGATATGCACATAATGTGTGCAACGCATGTTACCTTTGTTCATTGCCCCTTCCAAGAGTAACTGATTGCCTCTTGCTTTCTCTGCACAAGATTTGCTCAACAAACAAGGAGATAGATAATATTTCCTCGTCTCTTTTAACACAAACATGACAAACTGCCAGATAAAGACCATTCCAAATCAAACTAATCACTACTGTTCAGCCTACTCTTCCCTGGTTCGGTCATGCGCCATGGGTGCAGCCTTGAGCTGTAATCACAGTCACATGCACTGAACCACCAGTAGCCAGGCAGCAGACGACGCTGACGAAAGGAGCGAGACGCCTCGGAAAGCTCCGAAGTAAGCTTAATTGCTGCTTTGAGTGAAAGTGTTTAAATTCTTATTATCAAACTGTTCACCTTGGCGCAGACGTCCTTGCGGTTTGCCTCATCCAGCAATGGCTGAATGTTTCTCTCCAGGAAGTCCCAGTGGTCCCGAATCCAGCTCAGCGCTTGAGTCAGATACCACTCTGGCTGAAAGCGAGATTATGTACTTTTGGATATGCACAACAACCAAAAATCTGCCTTTCCAAAAAAATGAATATGTAGAGAAGCATTCTGTTATTGTCCATATCAACCTGTCAGCAATCACTCAACTACATGTGTAAATCTTACATTAAAAAACATTTCATTTCACAGACTGAACAAACTAATGTTTTGGGAAAATTGTTGCATTATATTACAAAGTGTAGAAAGATGTGTTGCTGTTTTTCATCCCCAAAATTTTGGATTCAGAAAATACCGCTTTTTAGTTTATGCGTCCACTAATCTAAATACACACTTCAAAACTATTGTAATACTGAATAATGAGTATCAAGACAAGGTAGTCCAATATTACTGCATAAGACTAAGAGTGTTACAATAATAGCAGACTTACATCTACAACATTTTTGTTATGTGGAGTAACCTAAAAACTCACAGGAAAACCCCAACATACACACACAAAGAAATTGATAGAGAAAAACTTGCACAATTAATTTTTTTTATAAATTCTTTTAGTGCAAGACATGGATCCCCTAAACTGCTATTCGGATGCCTTTCACAAGTATTTTCCTAACGCCTCACCTTTGACAGAGAGTTGGTCTGCCTCTTGCCGTAGAAGTGGTACTTGAAGCGCTTCTTCAGCGGCTTCACCATCAGCTGCAGCGGCAGCAGGAGGGGACGTAACCCAGGGATGCTTCGCAGCAACGGGTGGCCAGGCTGCGTCTCCAGGGAAATGGAATCACTGAGGCAACGTTAAGGACTACAACAACAGCAGCAAAGAAAACGAGAAACACATTCAAGAACGAATGGAATCACTGAAGCAGTGTTTAAAAAACAACAGCAACAGCTAACAAAATGGACAGAAACATTGGAGAATGAATAGAATCACTGAGGCATGGATAAATATAACAACAGCAGCAAAGAAAATGGGGGGGGGGGGGGGGGGGGATTGAGAGTGAAGACAGTTAATGAAGCAGTGTGATGTCTTTATATCGTCACTGTTCTTGTATATAAAAGTCTTTTGACCAAATGTTGATCGTTATTGGCCACTGCAAAGAACACCTTTTGCAAGAGTGAATGTCCTTGGTGGGTGGAGGAAGAGGGTTGAGTACTGACCAAACAAGGGAATAACTCGCCAATAACCCTATTTGAGGCCCCTTAATGGCTGCCTTTTGCAAGAGTGAATGCCCTTTTGGATACTGATCAACAAGGGCTTAACTCTTGCCGTCAAGGGTGTTAATAACCCTAGTTGCAATGGCCAATAGGGAAAGAGAGCAAGAGAAAGGGAGATAGGGACAGATAGAGGCAGAGACACACACAGAGAGATAAGGAACATTGTACACACACGCACACACACACCATTCCTCTACACAAGGATACGGCAGCTGTAAATGCAGAAGTCTCCTGAACAGCTTTCCCAGTCTGATCTTCAGCTCTGTGGTGTTGGTCATCGGTGGAGCTTTCATGGTTGAAGCCACCATCGGCCAACGCATGGCTTTAAGCACTTCTTCAAACTCACTGCAACCACAAAGTTTAAAGATGCTCTTCAATTTTCTTGGCAAACTAAGGAACATGCCGTGTTTGTGCTCCTCAACCTCTGGATCTGGATCTGGAAGTATACGCGCAGACGCCACATCCGACGATAGACGCGACGAAGAACCTGCTACAAAGAAGAAATCAAAATACCCCAAGATACTTTTCAACCGCAGTTTTATGATACTTGACAATTTTTGTGAAGTCATGTCTCTCAAACATTGTGATGTTAATGCAATGAGAATAAATTGGTTTTGGAGGGGACCATCCCCCATACGAAATGACCTGAAATCTTCTTGGCGAGAGAGTAGGAAAGTATACTGGGGAAAACATTGTCCACAATTCACAAATGCAGCTTAGTTTTGCAGAAAAACAGCTGCCTCTTCTACAATCAAGAAGTCATAGTCGGACACAGTTGAACACACAGGTTTTAAAGCGTTCAGGTAAAAGAGACCAATTGAAGGAGTTACCTGCCATACAGTGATATACACACAAAAACCTAAAACAAAACATCAATTGTGACATGCTTTCTTCAATTCACAATCACCCACGCATTGCGGCTCAATCAGTACACTTTAGCAAAAATGGGTTTAGTATCAAATCTGACCATTTTGAGTTTACTGCAAAAATCACTATATTACAGGTTAATTCAATCATTTATAACTGATTTTTACCAAATCAGAAAACATGTGACTTAAAATCTTTCTGCCTTTCCTGGTAGCTAAAGATTTGTTTTGCCACATTTCGCCACTGTGAAACTGTAAGAGTTCTAAAACCTTTCTTTGTGATGATTAATACGCTCACATTCTCAAACACAACAAAGCACTCTGCCACAACCAAACAAACAACAGCCATCCACTTACATCTGACGACATGCCTATTTATCACATCCCTTTGCGTCTCCACAAGAACAGACACAAAGAACAATTTCTAAGAAAACTAACAGGAGAAACTCTTAGAAAACGCAAAGAACAATAACTCAGGAGTTTGCGTGCGATCCCACACGTACTCTGCCACCCTGTCTCTGAGGATGCGGTTCCAGAAGAGGATGGTGTGGGTCATGAAGGTCATCAGGTGGCGGCACTGGCTGTCCTGCAGCTGACTGTAAAGCGCCGTCAGTGCGTGGAAACTCTCCAGCGCCGGCTGCAGAGACTCCGTCAGCAGACAGCTCTGCATCTCGGAACTGAAAAACAGCAAAGTGCTTTATGCCACTCCAATATGAAGAGAAAGCAATCGGATCAATATTACAAGGTAGTAATAAAACAAAGAAAAGAGTTTCTGTCAAACGTCAGTACAATGTAGAACAAGCTGGTACACAGCACGCTTACTCCTTTCAATGGATATCGGGCTTGAGTTTGTGGCATCACCACCACTATTTTGAGGTCATATGCGTTGTTGTCACTAATGAAAACGCTGTTAATATGGAGTTCACGATGTCATGCCTTTGTTGTTTTGCTAACCACCAACATTTTAGACTGTCACGTGTTGTTGTCACCAAAGAAACCCTATGTCATCACTTGTTCCTGGTAACGTGGAAGAAATCAGAAAAAAAATATGCCCAATTTACAAGTACAGTACGGTATGAATAATGTAATATATGACAGATTTCCTATAAGGACTTCCCAAGCAACTAGACTTACCATATCACATGTGGTATCTCTGTAAAAAAACTCCCACTGAATTTGTTCTATGACCAAAAAATGAAAACTACACAAAGAAATTAGCAACGTTAATGTCAAAATTCTTGTTCAATTCCCTCCCGAAAACATACAGATTTATTTGCAGAACCTCTTATAATGTTTTAATAATAATGATTTATTAATTGTCATTACCCCTCAAAACTACCAAGCATTAAAGAACCGCTCGTCTACAACATTTCCAGACACTGAAAGACTTGACACACCTCAGCTCCTCCACCCGAGCCACAAAGGCCAGGTACTTGGAATGTTTCTCCAGGTGCTGCAGCTGTTGGGTGAGCTGGCCCAGCTGCTCCGTCATGGGCTTCAGGTCCCTCGCGTGGTCCAGCACGGCGTGACGTAGGCTCTCCCGCTCCTCCCCCACGTCTTGGATCTGGTCCCTCACTGACTGGGCCGTGCTGATCGCCTTCTTGATCTCTGAGGGAACTTCTTCGCTCACTGTGCATAGCTGCACATATGGAAATAACATACAGATATTAAACTGGGGTATTTAGGTTAAGGTCAGGTGAGGTCAAGTGATGAAATCATACTCGTTTCGTTCTTCTTCTTCTGCGTTCCCAGGCCATGAGGCCACAATGGGTACGTATTTGTCCTATTTTAGTAGGTACTCCAAACCTTCTTTGCATGACTAAAAACTCTGCTGCTCACCACCTCTTTTCAATCTGTTCCTGTCCGTTTGCTTTGAATTCAATCTCAATAAAAAAAATTATTGCAATCAAAAGTTGAGACTTTGTTCTTTCATTCTGTGTGAATTTTGTTAATGTTTATGAATGAATAGTGTGTTTAAAATTAAGTTTAATATGGCTTAATTATACCCCGCGGCAGTCCGATGGTGGCCGCCTCGGGCGATTTGCAGTATCGCACCTACCACAAACATTGCCGTTCCACTAACTGTAGAAAACGCACAGCTGCTCATGATATAGCCTAAAAGAAAGAGCTAGCTTTGCTCTATCGTTTCGTACTTTTCGCTTGCAGAAAGCCGAAGTACAAGTAAGAAAATATTCAAGTTGAACAGTTTGAACGAAACATTTTCAAACTTCCGGTTCACGTACAACAAATTGAAAATATCCCGTCGATTCAGCAGGCTTTCTTCTTTAAAATATCCAATTTTCATCACTGTAAAACATTCCTACAGGTAGCGGAAATACCGAAATGTGCGACATGGTAGCTCCGTAGCCACTCTGTCACTCAAGCCTAAAAACAAAAATGGCCACCGCGAAGAGACGCTCGCTTGCGTAGCCACTTGGCGATCAACAAAATCTTAGCTCGCGCTCATTAGGCCCCTATTTGCTTGAGGATTTATGCAGTGGTGAGAAAAATATTGTAGCAACGAAGTGAAATCATTGTTATTGATCTATCTTCTGTTAATAAGAAGAATTTATCGTCGCATTTACGGAACCCGATCGGCCACATTCAAACAGCATGATTCAAGGAAAATGTCTGAGATCGAAGTTCGGATACTTGGGAAATTTAACAGATAAATCGAAGTCGTTTGATTAATTGTCCATAATATTGTTTACAATCGGTTTTGAGGTGACAAGTTGTTTAGCACTTTTATTATTGTCTTAACAAAGGTATTTATGAGAAATGATCAAAAGAATTCGGTCACATGACCTATTTTCTTCAGGTTTTGAATGAAAGCCTGTGAAAACGAAACCAGGTCTAACTACATGGATGTTTCTGTTTTCATAGATCTCATTGAATATGAATAAAGTTAATTAGGCAAACGACATGTTTCTTCTTGTGTTCAAACTTGCATGCATTGGACTTTTTTTTTTAACTTGTAAGTCAAGTACTTATAAGATTAAATCAGTTTTTGCATTTCCTTTGTTACTATAAATAGCTTTTTTCCCCTAAATTGTCAAGTTTCTGTGTCTTTTTGTGATGTCTTCTTTCATCAAATTAAAGCTCACCCACTCCCTCCCACACATCTACGCTTACCCCCCCCCCCCTCTCTCACTGCACATAAATGCTTTGCTGGTTTTTATTTGATCATAAATGACATAATTGATGTAGCATTAACAAATCTATTAACACAACATTTTCGATCAGACTCACAGCGGCTATAATGCACAAATTATATTTATTTTCAAAAAGTTTCTTTCACTATTATACACCATTTATGTATCATAATTCACACACACACTAACCACTTTTCAGAGCCAATGTAATTACCCACAGATTCACACACACACTGTCCCCCGAAGACGGAGTGTGGCTGACCACATGGCGGGGTAATCAAAAACGGTCACACACGTAATGTTCTCATCCCTAGCTGATGCATTTGTACCTTAGTGTTCAAGTGCTTCTCGCTGTTGGGATGATCCCTGGAGTCTTTTAGCCAGGGTAAGCCAACCAACCAAACACACACACACACATGCGTTGGCACATGCGTGCACACACTCACGCAGGTGCGCACACACACACACAGACACACACACAGTGACACACACACACACACACACACTATCACAATCTTCAATTTTGAAGCCAAAATATACTTGTTTAGGCAGGAAAATGACGGAAACTGCTCTGAGATTGTGCCAAAATCATGCATCAAGGTCAGGTGCCAAAAAAATGATTTTTTGTTCATCTTTATTTCATCACTTTTTAAGTACATGCATCAGACAGAACTCATCATTCTGAGCATTATGGTGTATTATTTGTCTTTGTAGGTCAAACAGCAAGGAAAATATGATTTTTTGACAATTTATTATTTCTGCAGGTGAAAATTGCCATTTTTAACATATTTAAAGGCTTATAATTCAAAATTGGTTTGGGTCAGAGGCTTAAAAAAAAGAGGTATGTACACAGTTATACAGTGTATGTAGAATATGTATAAACAGAATCAAGTATGCTGATGGAAAGTTACTTATGTTTCAGCTGCTCCAAAATGGCACTTTTTATCATTTTACTTTGTGGAAAAAAATGGTGTCTACAATAAATCGGACAAAAATCATAACTTTTTATCTAATTAAGCTAGAAAAATAATTTTTATATCAATGTGCACAGAATTACAATATCTATCCATTGGTAATATTTTAATTTATCAGATCTGAAATTGTAAAAATGACTTTTGAGCACCTAATTTTAGTGATAATAATCTGTATGTTAACTGTCAACATGGATTTTGAAAAAAAAAGATCTTGCGTGACACAACTGTTAGAAGTTATCCATTGAAGATTTAACATCTCTTATTGATCAGGGCTATGATGTTCATATTATATACTTTGATTTCAAAAAAGCGTTTGACACTGTACCACATGAAAGATTATTGATAAAGTTAGCTGCCTATGGAATATGTGATAATTTACTAAATTGGATAAAGAATTTTTTGAAAGACAGGTCACAACGTGTTAGAGTGGGTCTTAGCAAATCAAAAGAATGTTCTGTGCGTAGTGGTATTCCTCAGGGACCTGTTCTCTTTACAACATTTATTAATGACCTACCTAATAATATAGACAGTGCCTGTAAGATCTTTGCGGATGATACCAAAATCTATAATAAATCATTTTGTTCTACTTCTCTCCAAAATGACATTGTTAAACTACAAGATTGGTCCGATAAGTGGAATTTGTATTTTAATATATCTAAATGTGGTGTTTTGCATGTGGGTAAGAACAATCCTGAATGTGACTATGAAATGAGACTAAATGATGGTGTCCAGCCAATAACTGCTATTACAGAGGAAAAAGATTTGGGTGTTTATTTTGACAAAAACTTACCTTTTGATACATGTGCATATCCAGAGGGTGGTCAGCAAGGCTAATCAAATGTTGGGAATGATAAAGCGAAGTTTTTCATTTATTAATAAAAACATCTTTTAAACATTATATCATTTGTTAGACCACATCCGGAATATGCAAATGTTATATGGTGTCCTTTCCTAAAACGACAGTCAAGTCAAATTGAGAAGTTCAAAGGCGTGCAACTAAATTGTTAAAAGAGTGTAAAAACATGACCTAAGATATCTTAATTTACATTCTCTAAAAGGTAGAAGGTTGCGAGGAAGTATAATCCAAACATACAAAATTTTCAACAACATTGATGACGTTCATGTTGATACTTTCTTTTCAGCCCCACAAATCACTAGCACTAGAAAATCTGATGGCAATTTTTTTTTTATTAAACATTGCCATACTAACAAAAGAAAATGTTACTTTACTAACAGAGTTGCTGTTTACTGGAATGATCTTGACACTAACATTCATTAAGTTTGCACAAAATATTAATACTTTTAAAAATCTTCTAGACAATCTTCCTAAATTTCAGACACTTTTTGTGATTTTGATTGATTTGTGTTTTCAAAACCAATTCATAATTGAAAACAAAAACATGTCATTTGATATGGAGGGGACGATTAATAGGCTGCGAGGCCTAGGCTGGTGAAGCCTGTCCCAATCTACCTACCTACCTACCATAAACAATGTCACGAGAGGCCAGGCCTTCAAGCTGAAGAAGATTAGGTGCAACACAAATATTCGTTCCCACTTTATCACCTCCCGAGTCGTTGACAGGTGGAACAGGCTACCAGAGAATGTGGTGACAGCCCCATCGCTGCAAGCTTTCAAGAACAGACAAGATACTGTGTGGGCAAACAAAAGATATGAAATTCATTAGGAGAGCCTCAATATCACCCGTGATGCTAAAACTAGTAAAAGAAAAGAAAAAAAATAAGAATAAGACATAGAGAGAAAATGTTGTGAACAAAAGTTATTGGATCAACACGACCAGATCAAAGGCCCATATCATATCATATCATATCAAAATATGATATCTATAATGCGCTAAGGAAAAAGGAGGGACAGCTAAAAACTCGAGTACCGCGTAAATGTTGGACTTTTGCAGGTCAAGATACACACTTCATCTATTTATTCCGCTATGTCAGATTTAAAATTTTGCTTTTGAAAGTTGATTTTGAAGGCAAAATGTTGCTCGCGTGTCAGTTGGCATTATTTTGAAGCTGTGTCATGAAGCTACCTTCGGAAAACATGAAGTTTGCCAAAGTTATTCAAGTTGGCTATACATGCAAAATTTGGGTCGTCTGCTTTGCCCGAAAATTGCCAAAGCTACCTTCGGAAAACACGAAGATTGCAAGGACCAAGGTCACATTTTAAGTTGGCTATACAGAGATCGTCAACTTTACTGCAATCTGTAAACTTTAATATTCTTTTTTTTCTCCATGGTAATGGTTATTTGAATGAACGAACCACTTTGACAATCGAAGGCAATATCATGACGCAAATTGCTAAAAAATCTGTCGTAAAACTGGTGAGTTAAAGTACTTAAACTGTCTAATTTTTTGTGGACGATCTGTTGGAAGCCATTGCATTTTCAAAACGGTTCATTTTTAGACACGTGCGTGTGCTAACAGAAAGCCGAGGCTAACTCACTGCACCTAGAAACTTGTATGGTTGCTTTGGTTAGAAGAAGGGAGAGGGGTAGGGGGAGGGGTGTCTAGGAAGGAGAAGAGGGAGGCGAGTAGGGCTTTTGTACAAATAGTTCCTCTACTTTCCGGAAGTTTTGTGTTTGGTCTAGTACAATGAAGATAACCATATTTGTTTTGAAAGGTGCATAACGGAGAATAATGCATCTGCGCTCATGAATTGACAGGAAATCAAGCAAGCAATGATTAAGTGTGTGCTGTTTACTACAATGTGTGTGTGTGTGTGTGTGTGTGTGTGTGTGTGTGTGTGTGTGTGTTTTCACAACATTTAGAAAACATTTTGCTTTTGAAAGTTGATTTTGAAGGCAAAATGTTGCTCGCGAGTCAATTGGCATTATTTTGAAGCTGCGTCAGATGTCTGACTTGACTGCTTTCCCTTCTTTCTCTTATAATGAAATTTTTACATCGACTTTCGACGAAGCCTTGATAGCTTGGTAGGTAGAAGCAGCGCGTCCGCAAATCAGTAGGTCACAGCACAGACTACTATACACGTCCGTGGTCGCGGGTTCGAGTCTGCCTTTTTTTTTCTTTTTTTTTTTTGGGGGGGGGGGGGGCCTTTTCATCATTTTTTTTTTTTTAAAGGAGAGGGGAGTGGGCGGAAGGGAGGGGGCACCACCACATATTTTTTTGTCTCTTTTCTTCATTATTTACATCTAACCACTTATTATTATTATTCGATCGCTCAGACAGGTTCCTATCAATTATGAATGCAGATGCTTCATGCTGCCGTGCGGAGCACGGGTTTATCTAGTGGATATAATTATATAATTATATATGAGTTTAACTTGTGTGTGCTGTAAAATACTGGAATCATTTATAAGAGATGCAATAGTTAACCATTTAACCAACAACAACTTGTATGCCGAATGTCAACATGGCTTCAGAAAAAAGAGATCTTGTGTCACACAGTTACTGGAGGTAATTGAGGACTTAACTAAATTGTTAGATGAGGGTAAAACTGTGGATATAATATACCTTGATTTTAGAAAGGCTTTTGATACAGTGCCTCATGAACGTCTATTGTCAAAAATGTCTGCTTATGGTATCACTGGTAGTATTCTTAATTGGACCAGAAGTTTTTTAACCAGGAGAACACAGGTGGTAAGAATAAATGAAGCCAAATCTTCACATGTGCAGGTCTACAGTGGTATCCCACAAGGCAGTATCTTAGGCCCAGTACTCTTTACTGTTTTCATTAATGACCTTCCAGAGTGTGTCAATAGTACTTGCAAAATTTTTGCAGATGATACAAAAGTTTATAACGATTCTAAATATGCTAACCATATCCAGGAAGATCTAGATCATCTTATAGAGTGGTCCAAGACATGGAATTTGTATTTTAATGTTTCTAAATGTAAAGTATTGCATATATGGGTAAGAAAAATCCAGGAAAAAACTATGGTATGAGTATAGAAGATACAGTCAAAATTATTGAATCCTGTACTAGTGAGAAAGATTTAGGTGTAACTTTTGATTCTGTTTTGTCATTTGATACTCATATCAACACTGTTATAAATAAAGCTAACCAAATGATTGGACTTATCAAAAGAACATTTTCATATCTTGACAGATCCATGTTTTTAAAACTGTATAAGGCCCTTGTTAGGCCCCACCTTGAATATGCAAATATTATATGGCATCCATATTTAAAAAGACAGTCTGTAGCTATAGAAAAGATCCAAAGAAGAGCAACCAGATTATTGAGAGAATGCAGAGATATGAATTACCTTGAAAGACTAAAATACCTTAATTTACATTCCTTAAAAGGTAGAAGATTGAGAGGGGACCTGATTGAGATGCATAAGATATTTAATGGCCTTGTTAACATTGATGTTACTAATAATATTTTCCAACTAACAGATTATAACAGAACAAGGAATTCAGAAATGAAAATCCTGATGGGCCATAGCAATACTAATATGAGAAAAAATGCACTGACTAACAGAATTGCACAGTTTTGGAATGTTCTTCCTACTCAACATAAATGTTCACCTAATGTATTTAAAAGTCTTCTGGACAGCAATCAAAAATGTAAACAAATGTTTTTTGAATATGATGAATGAACATATATCAAAATTATAATGCGTATGCGCAACTATAATAAATGTACAAAAAGAAGGAAGGGGACACTTGATAGGCCGCGAGGCCTAGGCTTATGAGCCAGTCCCCCACTACTACTAAGTACTACTACTACATATAATATGCAGACGACAATCTGTTGGACATAACTTTAGACAGGTGGTTTTTTTAGTTACCCTGGATTCAATGGACTCCTTGCGGCTCTTGACTTCTTTACTGACATCTTGAAGCTTGGATAATGAACGGATATTGTCATCAAAATGGTTATTCATAAACGAAATCATAAATTCTGTTGGTAAAAGATCCTGAAGATCTCCAAATTCCATGGAAGCTGCCATGTTGGCAAGTAAACTTTCTTTGTTGGTTTCCACTGTTTCGTATATTTACAAAATAATTATTACTACTAGTAATACTAGGGACCAGGAGGTAAAAGGTAATGGCAATACGGGTAATTTATATTTTAGAAAAACACAGAAAAAATCATAAAATGTATTGGGGTAATTTTGTTTTTCTTTAGGCACTTCTCGTAAAGTCAGTCCCCTTTACCATTTCCGCCCCTGCTGAACTAAGTGCGCGCAAGAACAAGGGAACGTCCAACTCCAAGTTACAACTTTTCTGGACTAATTTAAAAGGGTTGGTTGCTTCTTTGGTTTCTTGATCAATTACTTTTCATTGTTTAGGATATCTGATCCAGGAAATTACCGGCCTGTAAGCCTCCCGTGTATTATTTGCAAAATTTTAGAAGAATTTATTTAGAGATACGGTTGTAGCCCTTTCTTTCCTGTAGAGCAACCACAGTCACTTCTGACTATTCTGTCGCTGTAACTTTAGGGGAATCTGCGGAAATGCACACTGAGGTACTACTGAGAAGAACAAAAGTTGACAGTAGAAGAAGAAGACAGAAAGCCTGGCCCAGCCAGCCAGGTTCCGCTAATCGGCCCCTAACGTGATGCCGTGCCAAGCGAGATAATGACCCAGCCAGCCAGGTCCCGCTAATCGGGCCCCAACGTGATGCCGCGCCACTGGGAAAAAAGGGCTAGTATTGTAATGATGTATCAATGCTATCATTCATTATGACAACTCAGCTGTACATATTCAGAATGTCAACATGGCTTTTGGTCAGGTAGTTAGGACATTACGTCATTAGGCCTCGCGGCCTCTTCACTGTCCTTTAATTTTTGTTTGAACTTTTGCACAGCTGAGAGGTTTTTATATTTTGTTTTTAGTAGTACTGGTCCTAGAATGGTTATAATATTTTTAATGTTATTTATTTTTTGTCAAATCCTAAAGAAATATATGTAATTGGAAATAGCTCGAAAAGACCTTTAAAATGATACCCAAATTATCAAAATCGGTCGAAAATTGAGAAAGTTACGACGTTTTAAAATGATAGGCTTTTTTACATGAGCTACATGTATAAGAAAAAGTTGATCAACTCGATCGTCAGTGTGACGCGGCAAGAAAACCCCCAAAATGTCGGACATGGTCAGACTAGGCTAACATCTCCAATTAGATTAACCTCGCAAAGTCACTGATTATAAACTTACATGCACCAAATTTTGCACAGAAGTATGAAGTAGCAAATTGGTTGAATCTATTATGCTATTAATTTCATCAAAATCATCCTTACCGTTCAGTTGTATTCGACGGAGGAATCAGACCTAAAAATTGGAGCGCTTGACACTCGCGAACTTGCGTCCACTTGTAAACAAAAACAGGTCAAGACTAACGGAACATGCGTCCACTCCATAAGTAAAATGCCTGGATGGGTCAGCAACAATAATAACTATCATTGTACCAATGAAAACAAAGCAAAGACAGTGACCACTTGGCATGAAGCCAAAACACGGGTTTGACATTTTGAGGGGAAACTATCGAGTCGGTTTGACCCGATTTCGTCCTTGCTACTACTAGTACTAGTACTAACTTAGTACTACTAGTAGTAGTGGGGGACTGGCTCATTAGCCTCATAAGCCTAGGCCTGGCGGCCTATCAAGTGTCCCCTTAATTCTTTTTGTATATTTGTTATAGTTGCGCATACGCAGGGTTCATTCTTGGCGTCGGTCGTCGGTCATTAACACAAACCTTCAATTTTGTCCGATAGTTTTAGCAGGCAGGCGGCCATCTGACCGATTGATTTTTCCTCAAAGCAGTCAACAACTTCAAGGATTCTGTCGTCTGCTAAACTTGAGTTCTGTCGCGGCCTTGGACCATAAACAGAACTAAAAAGTTGTATCTGGCGAAACGAATGTCGAAACGAAGAAATGGCGGCATTGCACATTTGGTAAAGCTTTTCCGATCCAACTTTTTCAAGACCAGATAAAGTTCCAGCGTGACCTAGTCTAGTGCTAAGCAAGATCGTTCTTCATAAGATCGTTTCTTGGCCTTTTGACAACAAAACGTGTTTAAAACCAGCCATACCTCCCAAAAAGATGCCACGAGTAGAAAAGGGGCAGAATAATCTCTTTGCTAGTTTCGGACTCGCTCAGACATCGTCTGCAACTTGTAGAATCTTTGGAATTAGGTCAAACCACCCCAACTTTTTCACATGAAAATTATTGAAAACTCCTAACCCGATTTTCACTTTGGGCCACAGCGGTCAGTCTGTTTGCTTTGATTCTCCTGGTTGTCAGTCTTGTTTCTGACCATCAGGGGTTTTCCTTTCTAAAGCAGACACATGTCCGGTCACTCATTCTAGAACGATCTTTGTTTACATCTGAATGCTTGTTCGCGATAGCGAAGCGCTTCAAGTTTTGGGTCTGATTTCCTTGTTGACCAAATCTGAGCGGTAAATAGAACATTTTTGAAATTAATGGAACAATAAAATCAATCAATTTTCTATAAATTTTCCAAATTTGGTGCATGTAAAATGGAGCTCATGTACTTCTTTTAAGACCACAAAGTGGGAGGTGTTATCGTCGAATGGAGGTCCAACATTTTCTGATTTTTCATTTATGTGGCATTGCCAAGACACACTGATCGTCTGATACCCATGGCACATTCATTTATCGGGCAGGTGGCTAAAACTGGGGGGCAGGTAAAAAAATTGTCTGCCTGGGCAGGTTGCAAAAAAAGTTACTGTCCTACCCTGCAAGCAAGCAAAAATATTTTTTAAAAACCCTAATGATCTAGTGGTCAGTGGAAGCAGGCTCAGATGGTGATCTGGTCAGGTCAGTGCTGATCCTCGTGTCCACACAAAATCTTTTGGTGAACGATCCTTTTACTATTTAGCACCTCATTTATGGAATTCCCTCCCACAACATGTCCACTCATCTGACTCTATCTCCGCCTTTCGCTCTGCCCTTAAAACTCACTTGTTTCTGACATATTATGATTGATTAGTGTTTGTGTGGGGGTAGTGGGTTCGTTTCATTGCAGAAATCTTGTAAACTTTTTTATTTACAATTATTTTATCATTCGTAAGTTGTATGTAGAATGTCTACGTCTTGTAAACTTTAAATGCTTGTAAATGAGGTAGAAGGGTATTTTTGTTCTTGCAAAATTTGTCTATTATGTTATATATAATTAGTCATGTAACTGGTATGTCGATGGCAGTATGATTTTATTTCAAGTTGCAGTATTGTATCCAAACTTGATTGTGAATGTGGTCTATGTTTTCATATTGTATCTATTTTACTCTTGTATAATTATGTGTACGTGCATACGTTCATGTTTGTGTATATATTGTGTGTGTGCGTGCATGCAGGCGTGCGTCGTGCGTGTGTCACTGTGTGTGAGGAAGAACTTGTAAGAGACCGTTGCGTGCAATTATTGTGTTTATTTTACTTTCTAATGATTCATTATTTGTTTGCCTTTAATGTTCCTGTTATCAATGTAAAGCGCACTGAGCTCATGTGAGAAAGAATGCTCACGGTTTTTTTATGCCATCTCTATAATACTTGCAGTGTATTGGACTGTTGAGCACTTGAAAGAGCCTGCCTCACACAGTGTAATTGACTGACTTTCTCGCGTTGTTCCAAAAAGAGCAATGATGGCTGACCATAACTGCCTTGCCTGAACACAACCCACTCTCTGCCACATCTGTATCACTTTTTCATGGTTCTGATATGTTTGATGTGATAAGGGAGCAGCCTTGAACATGTGCATCAAACTTGACTTTTTACAAAGGGTACCGTAACATTGGTATGGGTGTTACCCACAACGTAATTTGCATGTAAACAAAGTGAAATTATGCATGCAGGTCGCTAAATAAATAGGCTAAATTTGTATTGATTTATGAAAGCTGTACCAATCACCCAGAGAAATATTTTGCCTTGTTTTGCAAAAGGTTGCTTAACTTTTTGGCTCCAGTTTAGTAATAGTGGTCTTACTTTCCTTCCATCAATTTGCAATAACTGATAACGTTAAAACAAACATTTTGACACAAACTTTTATGTAACTGGATGTTAGTGATGCAAAGAGATGCAATTTTACATATTTAGGCATTTGATGTGCATCTCAATAAATCCCAAATTCCCATAGTGCCATGTACACTATTCCTTAGCAACTGAAGACAGAGCTACATTTGATGTATTTCACGGTTGCTGACTTAGTACGGTTTTGTTCTTTCAGATGTCTGGGATTGCCTTGGCCAGGTTGTCTGAGGAAAGGAAAGCATGGAGGAAAGATCATCCATTTGTAAGTCTTACTCTTAGACCGTTTTAAGCGAAGAAAGTGAAGTTGGCTTATTTTTAGAATCTTGTATTGGTTTCTGCTCTTTGTTAGAAAACACAAGTATACATTAAGAATTAAGGGAGGAAATACAGTGGAACCTTCCTTATAAGACACCCCCCCACCCCATTATTGTAAGACTCCCTCCCTATTAAGACCTACTTGTCTGAGACTTTGCCCTTTTTTGTCAGTATTAAAATTACCTCCCTTATACAACTCCTTCAGGACCATTTAAGACCTTATTTTGGATGATGTTTTAAAGTCTTATAAGAGAGGTTCCACTGTATTGAGAAATTATCTTTCTTTGATTATAAAATTGAACAGACCTGTTAGACTCAATCTGAGCTTAAGAAAGATCACTGAAGTCAAAATTGAAGGGACTGAAATTTTATTTTGAGATAGGATGGAAGTTCAGTTTAACGCCGCGTATCGGCTTTCGCCATGTACGACGGGCTGAACAAACAAACCAAGGTATAAACAAAAAATTTTTGTTCCTGAATCACTGTCTTAGCCAAAAGGCCGAGAAGCAATCAGATTTTGCCAATAGTTTGAGTTAAAAAGACTTTTCAACATAGAGATTATTATACTGGGACCCAAACATCATTATGAATTATCCAGTGTTTTTGAGTTATCAGTTCTCCACTGTATGTAACTTTCCTGACTTGTCTCTATTTGGTAAATTTTCCACATGAAAATTAATTTTAACATTTATTGTGAAACATACTGCAACTGTGCTTGTGGTGGAAGGCGTAAAATGAGAAACAGTTACCCGATAATGAATCAACTGTGCCATGTTGAATGTTATTGTTAAATACAATTTCATTTTAAATTTCTTATGAACATCTGTGTCATTCCTTTCTCAGATAATTTACTATGGCGACTTGTGTTTTTTTCTTTTCAGGGTTTTGTTGCGAAGCCCGTCAAAAACGTGGATGGCTCTTTAAATTTGTATAACTGGGAATGCAAGATTCCTGGGAAAAAAGGGGTAAGGTTTATAAATTAAAAAAAAGGACAAACAAACGTTATGTTTGTTGGTGGAGTGTCTATTCAAGGGTAAAATTATGTAACAATGATTCAGACAATATGTAAAAAGATACGCCAGAAGGTGTTGTTAGCCTTCAGTTCTTTTATGAAAAGTACCTTGCAACTTTTAGTTTCACCAGAGGAGAATTATAGTTAAGTACCTTCTGGCATTATGTTCACTTTGTTTATATTCAGGGATGGGAATTGTACGACCATAGGCGTATTTGCTCCCCAGTAAGGTTGATTTTACTCCCTAAAGCACCTTCTGTACGCCCCTCTCATGTCAGTGAACAAACTATGGTTTGTTTTCTTTGTTTTTAGTTGAATTACTTTAAATTTGATAGAACACATGAAAAATTACTTGTTTTATTGTATTTCTTTGCATTACCTTTACCATATATCTCTCGGGAGAGGCGACAAAATGGCTCTCATAAACTAAAAAAATCAATTATCGGCCGGGGGGGGCTTTGCTCCCCTGGGCCCACTACTGTTGGCGTTGGCCCTGAATCCCAGCCTTTGTACTCCCCAAGCACTTTGGTCAATTCCCATGCCTGATATCGTCTGACTGTTCGTGTTGACCAGTAAATAAAAACAAGATAACAAGCCATATGAACATGCTCCCAGTTTTTGGAGAGAGAAATGGATAGAAAAAGAGTGTGTGTTTGTATGTAATGTATTTCCAATTTTTCTCGATCAATTCTGCGACAATAAATTGTGTGACTTATTGATCAAGGGAGAAAACTGCTGCCTGTCCTGGCCCTTATGCTTAGCAATGGATTACCTCCCCTGCGTATGATTATACCTTTCTCTGGAACTTTTTTTACACTCCCCCCCCCATCTTCCCACCATTCCTGATTGTTGATTGAAAAGTTAATCTAACATATTTACAAGAAAATACCAAAAACCTTTTCATGACAAGCGGTAGTAATTAGTATGGCTGGTAAACATGGAACAGTTTACACATACACACACACATGGGCAGAAAAAGAAACACAGAGAGAGTGGGAGAAAGAGGAGAAAACTCAAGAGGGAAGGACTCACAATAATTTTCAAACAGATCAAGCAGTTGTTCCATTGTAAGCGATCTGTTTCTTGTGTGTGCAGACAATGTGGGAGGAAGGCCTGTACAGCTTGAGAATGCTGTTCAAAGAAGATTACCCCAGCACCCCACCCAAATGTACGTTGATAGTTTCTTTTTCTTCTTCTTTGATTGCTCAGACAGTTTCCCGTCAATTATGAGTGCAGATGCGTCATGCTGCTATTATGTGGGTAACTGAGAAATAAGCCCAGCAAGTCCGACTTCGGTTGGAGAAAATCCTTTTAAAAGTGTTTCTTAAAAAAGGCAGGAGAATGGACCGGTAAGGCAGGTAGATAGTAGATGACAGTAAGCAAAGGGAAAAGGCAGAGTCTTCTGTTTATTGCTGTACCTTGCTGTGCCAACCGTCCAGTTTACGACCACATGTGGACTGAGACCTTAGCACTGCCAGATTGATCGCAAGAGAGAGAGAGAGAGAGCTGTACCTTCATGAATAAAATACTAGCCCTAAATCAACCTTTTAAGGCAAACAAGTCTGTCTTGACTTAATACCCTCGACAGTAGCCTTATGCTACTTACTAGTACTAGTTGATTTTCAAATGGAGCTTTGCAATGTTAATGTGTTCAAGCAGAAGATTGATGTACCAGTTGCTGTTGGACTGTACTTTTCTTGTGAGCCTAAGGCTTTAGGAATTTTAAATGTTGATTTCAGGTAAGTTTGAGCCCCCTCTGTTCCACCCCAACGTGTACCCCTCTGGCACAGTGTGCTTATCACTGTTGGATGAGGAGAAAGACTGGAGACCCGCCGTCACCATCAAACAGGTGTGTGTGTGTGTGTGTCACTCATGGGTGCTACTCTTTCATTTTTTTCTTCTTCTTTGTTCGCTCAGACAATTTCCTGTCGCATGAGCGTATATGCGTCATGCTGCTGTTATGCGCCTAAAAAATAATTAGGCCCAGCATGTCCAGTATTTTTTAATTTTACCAGAAACAACTTTTTTTTTTTAATTCATCAAAAAAACCATTTTGACCACAACTCGCACAAGCGATTTGGGGTGTTTTAAACTAGTCTAGTTCTATCTTGTAAGTTTACAAAGGCAATGTAATAATTTTACAAGGCTTATCAGACTCGAACTCTGTCCATCATTTTAACTGTCTTGTTATATCTCTCTTGTTGCCCCCCTGAATCGTCCGACGGGGCTCTGCCCCTGTACCCTGCCAGGGCCATGGGTCCCTGGACCCCTGCCTTTCATTTTTTTTCATTTTGGGGAGTTGCACCCATGGTCACAGTGTGTGTTTCATTACTGGATGAAAAGAAAGATTGAAGGCCTGTTTTCACCTTTGAAACAGGTAAGTGCAGCGTATGTGTGGGGTGGGGTTGATCACTGACGAAATAAGGCTTTACGCCCTCTTCGGCCTTTCGGCCATGTGGGGCATAGGGGTTCATCACTGTTCGATGAACAGAAAGATTGGAGATCTGCTGTCACCATCTAAAAGGTGTTTGTGTCTGTGTCTTGTGATCATGCTTACTTTTTTCCTCCAATTAGCAACCTTTGTGTTCAGTAGTGTGTGTATCAAGGACAGATTGGAAGAATAGGCTTTGTCTCAAATCTTCTTCCTTTTCAGTGTTCATAGTTCATTTTTACTTATAACACTTGATAGTGGGTTGTAAGTCACTCATTGTTCTTGATGTCTGTTGATATTTTGGGTTGTAAGTCATGATGCCTGTTGATATTTGGGGCTGAAATTCACTAATTGTTCTTGATGTCTGTTGATATTTTGGGTTGTAAGTCACTCATTGTTCTTGATGTCTGTTGATATTTTGGGTTGTAAGTCACTTTTTCGTGATGTCTGTTGATATTTTGGGTTGTAAGTCACTCATTCTTGATGCCTGTTGGTATTTTGGGTTGTAAGTCACTCATTCTTGATGCCTGTTGATATTTTGGGTTGTAAGTCACTCATTCGTGATGTCTGTTGATATTTGGGTTGTAAGTCACTCATTGTTCTTGATGTCTGTTGATATTTTGGGTTGTAAGTCACTCTCTGTTGATATTTTGGGTTGTAAGTCACTCATTCGTGATGTCTGTTGATATTTTGGGTTGTAAGTCACTCATTGTTCTTGATGCCTGTTGATATTTTGGGTTGTAAGTCACTCATTGTTCTTGATGTCTGTTGATATTTTGGGTTGTAAGTCACTCATTGTTCTTGATGTCTGTTGATATTTTGGGTTGTAAGTCACTCATTGTTCTTGATGCCTGTTGATATTTTGGGTTGTAAGTCACTCATTCTTGATGTCTGTTGATATTTTGGGTTGTAAGTCACTCATTGTTCTTGATGTCTGTTGATATTTTGGGTTGTAAGTCACTCATTGTTCTTGATGTCTGTTGATATTTTGGGTTGTAAGTCACTCATTGTTCTTGATGCCTGTTGATATTTTGGGTTGTAAGTCACTCATTGTTCTTGATGTCTGTTGATATTTTGGGTTGTGATGTTCTTGATGCCTGTTGATATTTTGGGTTGTAAGTCACTCATTCGTGATGTCTGTTGATATTTGGGTTGTAAGTCACTCATTGTTCTTGATGTCTGTTGATATTTTGGGTTGTAAGTCACTCATTGTTCTTGATGCCTGTTGATATTTTGGGTTGTAAGTCACTCATTGTTCTTGATGCCTGTTGATATTTTGGGTTGTAAGTCACACATTCTTGATGTCTGTTGATATTTTGGGTTGTAAGTCACTCATTGATTCTGTTGATATTTTGGGTTGTGATGTCTGTTGATATTTTGGGTTGTAAGTCACTCATTGTTCTTGATGTCTGTTGATATTTTGGGTTGTAAGTCACTCATTGTTCTTGATGTCTGTTGATATTTTGGGTTGTAAGTCACTCATTGTTCTTGATGTCTGTTGATATTTTGGGTTGTAAGTCACTCATTGTTCTTGATGTCTGTTGATATTTTGGGTTGTAAGTCACTCATTGTTCTTGATGTCTGTTGATATTTTGGGTTGTAAGTCACTCATTGTTCTTGATGTCTGTTGATATTTTGGGTTGTAAGTCACTCATTGTTCTTGATGTCTGTTGATATTTTGGGTTGTAAGTCACTCATTCGTGATGTCTGTTGATATTTGGGTTGTAAGTCACTCATTGTTCTTGATGTCTGTTGATATTTTGGGTTGTAAGTCACTCATTGTTCTTGATGTCTGTTGATATTTTGGGTTGTAAGTCACTCATTGTTCTTGATGTCTGTTGATATTTGGGTTGTAAGTCACTCATTGTTCTTGATGTCTGTTGATATTTTGGGTTGTAAGTCACTCATTGTTCTTGATGCCTGTTGATATTTTGGGTTGTAAGTCACTCATTGTTCTTGATGCCTGTTGATATTTTGGGTTGTAAGTCACTCATTGTTCTTGATATTTTGGGTTGTGTCATGATGCCTGTTGATATTTGGGGCTGTGTCACTCATTGTTCTTGATGTCTGTTGATATTTTGGGTTGTAAGTCACTCATTGTTCTTGATGTCTGTTGATATTTTGGGTTTGTCACTCATGTCTGTTGATATTTTGGGTTGTAAGTCACTCATTGTTCTTGATGTCTGTTGATATTTTGGGTTGTAAGTCACTCATTGTTCTTGATGTCTGTTGATATTTTGGGTTGTAAGTCACTCATTGATTCTGTGATGATGCCTGTTGATATTTTGGGTTGTAAGTCACTCATTGATTCTGTTGATATTTTGGGTTGTAAGTCATGATGCCTGTTGATATTTTGGGTTGTAAGTCACTCATTGTTCTTGATGTCTGTTGATATTTTGGGTTGTAAGTCACTCATTGTTCTTGATGTCTGTTGATATTTTGGGTTGTAAGTCACTCATTGTTCTTGATGTCTGTTGATATTTTGGGTTGTAAGTCACTCATTGTTCTTGATGTCTGTTGATATTTTGGGTTGTAAGTCACTCATTGTTCTTGATGTCTGTTGATATTTTGGGTTGTAAGTCACTCATTTGATGTCTGTTGATATTTTGGGTTGTAAGTCACTCATTGTTCTTGATGTCTGTTGATATTTTGGGTTGTAAGTCACTCATTGTTCTTGATGTCTGTTGATATTTTGGGTTGTAAGTCACTCATTGTTCTTGATGTCTGTTGATATTTTGGGTTGTAAGTCACTCATTGTTCTTGATGCCTGTTGATATTTTGGGTTGTAAGTCACTCATGATGTCTGTTGATATTTTGGGTTGTAAGTCACTCATTGTTCTTGATGTCTGTTGATATTTTGGGTTGTAAGTCACTCATTGTTCTTGATGCCTGTTGATATTTTGGGTTGTAAGTCACTCATTCGTGATGTCTGTTGATATTTGGGTTGTAAGTCACTCATTGTTCTTGATGTCTGTTGATATTTTGGGTTGTAAGTCACTCATTGTTCTTGATGCCTGTTGATATTTTGGGTTGTAAGTACTCATTGTTCTTGATCACTCATTGTTCTTGATGCCTGTTGATATTTTGGGTTGTAAGTCACTCATTGTTCTTGATGTCTGTTGATATTTTGGGTTGTAAGTCACTCATTGTTCTTGATGCCTGTTGATATTTTGGGTTGTAAGTCACTCATTGTTCTTGATGCCTGTTGATATTTTGGGTTGTAAGTCACTCATTCTTGATGTCTGTTGATATTTGGGTTGTAAGTCACTCATTGTTCTTGATGTCTGTTGATATTTTGGGTTGTAAGTCACTCATTGTTCTTGATGCCTGTTGATATTTTGGGTTGTAAGTCACTCATTGTTCTTGATTCTGTTGATATTTTGGGTTGTAAGTCACTCATTGTTCTTGATGTCTGTTGATATTTTGGGTTGTAAGTCACTCATTGTTCTTGATGCCTGTTGATATTTTGGGTTGTAAGTCACTCATTGTTCTTGATGCCTGTTGATATTTTGGGTTGTAAGTCACTCATTGTTCTTGATGTCTGTTGATATTTTGGGTTGTAAGTCACTCATTGTTCTTGATGTCTGTTGATATTTTGGGTTGTAAGTCATGATCTGTTGATATTTGGGGCTGAAATTCATTGTTCTTGATGTCTGTTGATATTTTGGGTTGTAAGTCACTCATTGTTCTTGATGCCTGTTGATATTTTGGGTTGTAAGTCACTCATTGTTCTTGATGTCTGTTGATATTTTGGGTTGTAAGTCATCATTGTTGTTGATATTTTGGGTTGTAAGTCACTCATTGTTCTTGATGCCTGTTGATATTTTGGGTTGTAAGTCACTCATTGTTCTTGATGCCTGTTGATATTTTGGGTTGTAAGTCACTCATTGTTCTTGATGTCTGTTGATATTTTGGGTTGTAAGTCACTCATTGTTCTTGTCTGTTGATATGATGATGCCTGTTGATATTTGGGGCTGAAATTCACTAATTGTTCTTGATGTCTGTTGATATTTTGGGTTGTCGCTCATTGTTCTTGATGCCTGTTGATATTTTGGGTTGTAAGTCACTCATTGTTCTTGATATTTTGGGTTGTAAGTCATGATGCCTGTTGATATTTTGGGTTGAAATTCACTAATTGTTCTTGATGTCTGTTGATATTTTGGGTTGTAAGTCACTCATTGTTCTTGATGTCTGTTGATATTTTGGGTTGTAAGTCACTCATTGTTCTTGATGTCTGTTGATATTTTGGGTTGTAAGTCACTCATTGTTCTTGATGTCTGTTGATATTTTGGGTTGTAAGTTGATGTCTGTTGATATTTTGGGTTGTAAGTCACTCATTGTTCTTGATGTCTGTTGATATTTTGGGTTGTAAGTCACTCATTGTTCTTGATGCCTGTTGATATTTTGGGTTGTAAGTCACTCAATGTTCTTGATGCCTGTTGATATTTTGGGATGTAAGTCACTCAATGTTCTTGATGTCTGTTGATATTTTGGGTTGTAAGTCACTCATTTCGTGATGTCTGTTGATAGTTTGGGATGTAAGTCACTCATTGTTCTTGATGTCTGTTGATATTTTGGGTTGTAAGTCACTCATTGTTCTTGATGCCTGTTGATATTTGGGTTGTAAGTCACTCATTGTTCTTGATGCCTGTTGATATTTTGGGTTGTAAGTCACTCATTGTTCTTGATGTCTGTTGATATTTTGGGTTGTAAGTCATGATGCCTGTTGATATTTGGGGCTGAAATTCACTAATTGTTCTTGATCAAGTTGATTTTTGGGGTTGAAATTCACTTATTCTTGATTTTTTTTGGTTTGAAATTCACTCATTGTTCTTGATGTCTGTTGATTTTGGGGTTGAAATTCACTCATTGTTCTTGATGTCTGTTGATTTTGGGGCTGAAATTCACTCATTGTTCTTGATGTCTGTTGATTTTGGGGCTGAAATTCACTCATTGTTCTTGATGTCTGTTGATTTTGGGGTTGAAATTCACTCATTGTTCTTGATGTCTGTTGATTATTTTAGGTCAGATTCATTTCTCCATTAAACCTGTTTCCATGCTTGATGAGTTTTCTCTTACAGTCTTAGATTCCATATTGTTGACTTTACTTTCAGATTTAACATTCTTCTTTCACTTCCAAGAAAATTCCTGCAAATTTGATGGCATAATGAATAAGGCTCTATGTGCAACACATGCTTTACATGTAACAGTACTGAAGAGTAGGCCTGTGTGCCTCAAGACATTTTTCATGATTTGTTTTTCCTTTCTTGAGTGTACATAATCTTTCATTGCAATAAATTGCAGATTTTGCTGGGCATTCAAGACCTGCTGAACGAGTGCAACATCAAAGATCCTGCTCAGGCTGAAGCCTACACCATTTATTGGTGAGTACCGTAATTTTCGGCACTTGATGGCTTACTCAATATTAACTAAAGTGGTTCTATCTAAAAGAAAATTGAATGCTCTTTGGCTGTGTGCAGGTGATGAGAGAGAGAGTGTTTATGCTTTGTAGGACTGTTGTGTTTTGGGTGGGGTGAGTGGTGGTATGTGTGTGTGTAGTGCATGCATGCGTGTGAGCGATTGTCTTTTTTCGCATAGAGCTCCACAATGGGTGGAGGACTGCGCTATATAAATGCTTTTTCTTCTTCTTGAATGTGCATGGCCACAATCAATACGCTGACTATTATTACTGCTGACTATGTAGTTTAATCGTGCTCCACATAGCTGACAAAACACAAATCCATCGTGACCGTCCTCTAATTTTCTGATAATGTCCGCAACTTTGTCTATCCAGTTCCACCGCCAATTATTCTTGCCATGTTCTTTAAGTTTGGAAGCCCCGGCGGGCTTAACGATCTTTCTTGACATGGTGTTGAGTAATCTAAGCAAGAGCCGAGCCCTCTTCTGTAGATTAGATAGCAAAGAACAGTGGAGCCGTCGACACTGTAAACTGCGCGGAAGATAGGCTGTGGAGAGTGAGCTAAAGCTACTTCCGGTAAACCAGTTTGAGAATCGCCAAATAGAGACTTGTTGAAATAAGAATACAGCAAGATCGGTCCTTTCCTACCATACAAACAGTTTTGGAAAAATATCTTTTCAGCAGATTTTTTTGTCTTCGGCGGATGTTTTTGAAAAAATCGGCGGATTTTCCGCCGAAAGCGGAACTCTTACACACCTGATGAATGCAAATGAGTCACTACCCCTCTCTTCGTCTTCTTTGTCATGCTTTTTAAAAAAATCTGCTAATAATAAAAATTTTACTTTGGAATTATAACATATTCTATCTTTTATTATTGTAAACAATAACAAATTTTCAAAACTGTGCGGTTAAGCATTATTTTTATAATAATTTTTATGTAATGATGCAAACCTGCCTAGTGTGGGACGTTTGTGCGCGGCATGTACGCTATAGTGTTTCACCGCCGATGTCGCATTTTTGCACCATAAAGATTTAAAACCCATGTCATAAAAAGCCTTGAAATCTTGATCTGTTATCTAATGATCTTGTGTTCTTAATTTTAAGAGGTAACAATAGGCCTTGTTTTAAACATGTCACAGAGGAATTCCCAATATTGCAGACAAAATTTTGTTCTACCCATTTAAGTTTAATGGATTGGAAAATTTAGGCTAAAAAATGGCTGGCGGCAAAAGGGTTAAACTTAAAGTAACAATGATAGATTTATTGATAGAACAAAAAAGCTGTACTTGTGTTTGTATTATTAAGAAGTATACAGGAATAACGTAACATACGCTAAAATGACATCCTTATTTTGTGTTTCAGCCAAGACAAAACGGACTATGAGCGCCGCGTAAAAGCACAAGCTGTGAGATTCAGGGATCCAAGCCGAGACTCTTGAACAACTCGTGTAAATCGCTTAACTCTTCCTGACCACTAACATGTTATAATGGTCAGGTAGCTCCACTGAACAACATGTACATTTTGTGAAGGCAAATTTGACATTGGCAAATGCCAATTTAATAAGGGGGAAGAGAATGGAGAAAATGTGTGATGACATAGTATCAGAATTTGGCAGAATAAAAAGTTCTTG